>VCJN01000388.1:0-162636 GCA_006384855.1 Tetraselmis striata
AAGATAGTCACGGCACATAATGTGCCGATGTGGGTAATTGTGTATTGTAATGCTGGCACGGCATTGTGTAATTGTAATGCTGGCACGGCCCAAATTTGGCTTATTAAACACGCATTTCCCCAATGATTTTTTTGTTTTTATTGTTGGGCGCAGTAGCTCTTAGGCGGTAGGGCCACTGCGTCCATGTATGGACCCGTTTATCGGGGGAAGCCCATCAGGACAACATATCATAATATAACACATGCTTTTAAATATAGTATAATTAAGAACTTTCCGAGCATCTACCACAATATAAACTGTGTGTGAGTTGTTTGTTGTCAGCTAAGGGCAGAAATTGCATTGATTCATGACTCTGTCCCGGCATACCAAATTTGACCTCGTGCTTGCATCTCCCATTTCCCCCCCATCAGCCCTCTATGATAGATCAATGGTTCCGCGGCCTCTCGTAGCCTTGCCGCCATGCAACGGTCTATGCAGGCATTATATACGCAGCGGCGCATATATATGGGGCGCCAAGCCATGTAGTGTTATATGCCCAAGACGACCAATATGGCGCCATGTCTTACTGCGTCAATTCACGGTTTTAAGGGTTGTCTTGAAATTGAACCATATATATGAGGACGATATATGAACGCATGAAGAAATTTTAGGGCTTTAGGCCATTAACCCTGATTTTTACTATAACCTAACGCTAATGAATCCGGATAACTAATCGACGCAGTAGTCGTGCCCTGCCAGCTACTGCTAGTGACGATCAATAGCGCGTAGTAGTAGTATCACGGGGATGTGCGGCGGTGTCACCGTCAATGACAACATACGCATGCATATCAACCATTGTGGCCCTAGGTCCATGGGGTCAGGAATTGCGAGGACCTCCTGGGTGAGAGATGATGTGGACGAGAACTCTTTCCTGAGTTTGATACCAAAGTCCATTGTAAGCGTTTGTTATCTGCCGCCGTTTGCCCTCTCCGTGTCCGTGAGCACGATTTTCCCCAAGCTGTTGTGACGGTCTAGTGTTAAACCGCTCAGAAGTTCACACGAGACCGTATGGCCGTAGTTTTCGAAGGGGCATCCAATTATAACAAGATGGCGCGGCGGTTTGTTAATTAGTCGTGCAATTACACCGACCTCAAGTTAAGCACCGAATACGGGGAACTACGTGTATCTGTACCAGCGATTACAATCGCTTTACTTTTCGGGTACAGGATTTGCTTGTTATCTGTCGAGCACTCACAGCCTTTCAATTGCAGTAGAAAAAAAAACCTATCTTCCGTGAACACGACACCATCATCAGCAACAAGCCCTCATGATGCATGTGCCTACATGTTCCCCATGAACCCAGCCCCATCTTCCCAAACCCGCTCCAGGCACACTAACCGGCAGACGACAAGACACTCCTACTGCGCATTTTCCCGCATCCGCATGCAGACGCGCGGCCAGGGGGCGGCGGTATCAAAGACATTTACACACATGGATGAATGTACAACTTCAGCCCCGCCCTCAGGCGCAGATCTGCAACGCTGGGCCGAACTCTCAAGGACACGACAGCCGCACAAGGCGCTGCCGCGGCTACATATTCCCTAGCTATGTGGAGCACATGAGGCGGGGCCACCCAGCATGGCCTCGTGAAAGCATCTCCCTCTTCCCCCCCCCCTTCATTAACAACTAACGCACTCCCTCAACCCCCTCTTCAACACTATGCTATGCCAACAGGGGTCGCCACTTGGCCGGCTGGTCAATGGCTGGCAGCCTTCAAGTGTTTCAGCGGCAAGTCGTCACCGCCGCCACAAGGAAGGGCTCGAGGAAGCCGAGGTTGCACAGGTTGGCAACCACCCGGCTGTACTTCATGCCGTACTGGCCCAGCGCGCCGCACGCGGCCTCGTAGCCGGCGATGCCCCGCTTGAGGCAGTCCCAGTCGTCCACCAGCTGCTCCGTCTCCGGCCGCCCCATTTCGGTATACATCAGGGCAGCGGCTTTGTTGTCGTCGCCCGGGCGCGCCCACTCCTCGGAGCTCGGCGCGGAGGCCAGGAACGCCGCGGCCGTGGACGCCAGGCCCGGGGCCGACTCCAGCGTGGCCTCCAGCACGGCGCCCATGGTGCGGTCGATCGCTGCGCGCTCCACAACAAAGTCATTGAGCTCGTCAAACGCGGCGGCCTTCTTCACGGGGTCGGTGACGCGCAGGTACTCCGTCGTCAGCGCCAGCAGCTCCGCGTCGCGCTGCGGCACGTGCGTCTCCGCCGCCCCGGATGCCACCGCGACCTCCTCCACCTCGAGCAGCTCGCTGCGGCGGGCGCGGTACCAGTCGCGCCACTCCGTGGGTGTGTGAGGGAGGGGCCGCGCCGCCGGCTCCGCCTCGCGGCGCTTGCTGGCCGCCGAGCCAAAGCCGATGTAGCGACCCACCGGCTCGGACGTCATGCTAAGGTCGCCCCACTGCAGCACATGGGAGCCCTGCAAAAGTGCCCCGCAGTCCTCAAAACCGCAGCGACTCACAGCCAATCCCGCCCATGCCCGCCAAACCCTAACCCCAGGCAGCCCTTGTTGCCAGGAGGCCGCGCCTCTGATCAGCACAGCGCCACCTCGATGATAATGGCCACGCACACAAGGCCGCTTGCACCCGGCAATGATACGCGTGTCGGGCCCTCCCGTCTCCTGGCGGGGCGCACCTGCATGTAGGTGCCGTTGTTGGAGGTGCGGTACTTGACGCGCTCAAACTGCTCCTGCAGGCTCTCCGTCCGCCGGTCCGCAGCGTCGTCGTCCTCGAGGAACGCGACGGAGTAGAGGTCGCCCAGGCACGTGGAGAACTCGGGCGGCGGCGCGGGGAATTGGCCCGGGCAGTAGGTGCCCCAGGAGGACTCGCGTGCGTTGGCGGCCGTGGTGGCGTAGATGTTGAGGCCTTTAAGGTCCATGCCCTGTGCGGCCAAGGGCGGAGAGGGGGGGGGGGGGGGGGAGCTCTTCGTGTCAATATACATAATGGTTCGCGTGACATCAATACATCAATGGTCTGACACTCCGGGCATGCTTGCCTGGAAGACGCTGCCAGACTCGCAAGCCTCGATGTAGGCGACGAGCTCAGAGAAGCCGCCCGCGGCGGACTTGTTGGTCAGCGTGTCCACGAGGTCGTTGGCGTACAGGAAGGGGCCGCTGGGCATGCCAAGGATGCCGGGGGCGCCGTGGTCCGCAAAGTAGAAGAAGACACGGTCGCCGGGCCCGCTGGCGATCACCTTGCCGTTGCCAATGCCGTCCATGCCCTCGGCGTCTCCTGCCAGGACCTGTCCCCACAGAAGGAGCCCAGAACCACGCGCTTCAGGACGGGCTATGGGCCCCTGTTGTGGGGGTAGGTACCGGTGAAGAACCGCAGTGGCTGCCGTTGGTGGCTAAGCTGTACCATTCAGTTAGCATGGGAGTCAAACATTAGGCATGTGAGGGTTCCTGAAGGACATGCATGCAAGGGGATTGACAGGGTACCTTTAGTACGTTCCTGGCGTTGACCTCCGCCCCGGTGTAGTCCTTGGAGATGCCGCGGTACACGTTGCTGCCCGCCGGTTGGTTGAAGATCTGCCCCGGGTGAGGGTTCAGCGGGTTGTGCGCGATGTCGTCCGCCATCATGACGACAATGTTCTCATCCTTCAGGCCACCGCGCCGCAACACCTGCATGCATAGGCAGCGGCCTGCTCAGCGCCGTCATGCGAGGGCACAAGGTGAGTGGGGGTGGGGGCAGAGGGAGAGGGCCCCGCCTGACCTGGTACGCGTGGCACACATCCGCTTGGTGCCGGTAGTTGCCCCAACCTGCCGAGCCCGCCACCAACAGAGCCCACTGCCGTGGACCGTCCGGCTGCTCTTCCCGGGGCTTCTCCAGATGCGAGGCCGCGCGGTTCCCCGAGACACCTATGGCCGCCAACACTGCCAGGCCTGCCAGCAGCAGCGTTGCCTGCGCCCCGTGCCATCATGACAATGCTTGTTGAGCGCTGCAAAGCGACTGATGGTCGACCCTGTCGTGGCACATCGGCAAACACACAAGGTGAGCTGGCAGACCATAACGGGAAACAGGTTGTAATGGACAAAGCCACTCGGCGGCGGCGGCGAAAGGGGGGGGGGGTGGGAATGGGGGGCTGTGAGCATCGCGTTGTAGACACTTCGACAAGGTAGTGTAATTCTCGCGAAAAGCTCGCGCGTGCTCGCGCGTGTGTGTGGCAGCGTATGTCGGAGGAGGGGTCGATCGTACAGAGGTCCTCAGCGAGTGCGGAAAGGTTCGCAGGGGGTGGCGGCGTACTTGGCAAAGGGTTGGAGACTGCCCCGGTCACGCGCGTGCGCGCGGGAGCGGGGGGGGGGGGGGGGGGGGGGGCTATGCTCGGCAGGTGCCGACAACCAAATTAAACTCGTGGGGGAAAGCGGGAGGAAAGTGCAGATTAATAGGGCCAGGAGGGGGGGGGTTCACGTGGGCTACGACTTCAAAGCTAAGAGAATGAGTGAAGGCGGCAGATGCGCGAGGGTGCGACGCCTGCGCCGCGACGAGGTTGGTAGCGAGTGCGTAGTCGCTGTCGTCGTATCGTGTGTGACGAGGGAAGGGGTGTGGCTTCAGCGGATGGGGGGAGGTTTAAAATACGTCTGTCGACCGAATAGCGACCTACCACAGCACCGTACTACGCGGTCAAGGGACCGCCAGCGCGCCATTTTCTTACGATACAAATACTATTGAGGGTTTTTCGTAGTAAGTCTGCTTTCTAAGTGCAATAATTCCTTCAATAGACTGACGTATCATCTTGGAGATATCAAACCGCCAATCGGCGGGAGATCCCGCGTTTGATCGCATACACGTTCGGTGTGATCCGCGCCAGCATCGACCCCCCCCCCCCCCCCCCCCCCCCCCCCCCCTTCGATGAACCTTCCCTGCTCGCAGGCGCACTGTCGACAGGGGACAAGACGCGCGACAGGTAGAAACCTCGCTGCTGTTGCGGTGAGTTGGCCGTCGACTGGGGGACTTGCCAGACCCTGCACAAGGGGGGCACCGGTGGTCTGGGTAGTCTCCTCGCGCGACACTGGCGCCAGAAATAATCAAAATTATAATAAACAATTGTTGTGCTGTCTCCCCAGAGCCAGGCAGGCCGGCTGCACCGTGATTAAATAGCAGGGTAAGCAGCAGGACGCCAGACATACCCCACGGTCCTGGGCTCGGAGCGAGTTGTTTCGCTGCTGCCGCCAGTAGGTTGCAAGGCTGGAGCAGTGCTCACCGATTTCCGCGCCGAATGTTCACTACCAAATGGGACGGGTGTCGACACTAGATTTCGAGGCAGCAGAGAACTAAGCGACTACCCGGTACATTATTGGCGGTTTTACTGCCTTGCCCGGCAATGGTGCATTGGTACCCGTGTCTCCATGTGTGAGTGTGTGCGACTGCGACTGTATGTGCAAATGCGGAAAATAAAGTAGAAACGTCGTTCGCGCGCAAAAACGCATGGATGATGGCGCAGGGGACGCCGCCGGGACGGCAGCGCACCGACTCCGGCCGGGGGTAGTCGCAGCAGCGCGGGCGGTCGTCATCGGTATATACGGGGGGACTTCGACAGATACTCGTAGTCGCTGTGTGCAGCAGAGTTTCGATACATCCGTTGAAATTAAGAAAACGTTAATCCTAATACGAATTCATAAAAATGTCTGGATAATGTTCATAGTAAAATAAAATAAAAATTTTCATCATTACCCCCTATATAGGATCGATATTCACTTCGGTTCGGTTTTCATTATTTTTTAATACTTTTTATTATATTTCAGCGCATGACGTGAGCTGCTGTCCCGTACCGCTGCGCGGGCTGGAAGCGTCCTGTCTGTACACCACGCCAGCGGGGTCTGGGTGTTTCACGCCGCCCAACAGCGATCGGCCGGCCGCCAAATTGAAATACTAGTGCTGATCGATGAACACCGCCGCCGGGCGAGCCACAACACATTAGGCGGCCCTCAGCCCCGACCTGCTCAGCGCACCCGAGCGTCGCGACCGTCGTCGCGCGCCTCTGTTGCCATGCCACCGTCACCAGGGGGCAGTAGGTCATGCGGCGGCCGGACTCGACACTTGCTGCTGCCCACCATTGCGCGCGTCGAGCAGTCCGAAGAATTGCCGCATGCCTGCGAGCCTGCCGGATTGTCGCCAGACCTGCGAGGGCATCGTCGACGTGCTGCACCCACTGTTCATGCCTGGTAAGCCCACTCCAGAGCAAGTCCGCAAGGTCGAGGAGCGTTTTGCCTGTCGGCGTGGTATCCGGAATGTCGGCGGCGCTGTGGACGGCACCCACGTTCCGTGGCAACCCGACTGCGAGGACTACATGGAAGACTTACACAACTACAAGGGCTGGTATTCCATCCTTGTGGTCGCCATGGTGAACAGCTTCTACATGTTTGTCGATGCGGAAGTTGGGCGCCTGGGAGAATGAGCGACAGCACAGCCACCCAGCTCTCAAGCGTCTACTAAGGCATGTTGGAGGATAAGGAGGGCTGGCTGGGCCCCGGCGGCCTTCTCATCAGCAACGGAGCATGTGGTCTGTGCGACTTCGTGATGGTGCCTTACCCTGTATGGACTGTGACGGACAAGCAGCGGTGGTCTAACTTCTGCTTTAGCTCCACCAGGATGTTCGTTGAGCAAGTGTTCGGGATATGGAAGTCTAGATGGCGGGTTTGCAGCAATGCTCTCATCCCATGGTGACGCTCATGATGTATGCCGCCATGATATTGCACAACATGTGCATTTATTATAGGAATACTCCTGAGTGGGATTGTGGCGATGATTTTATGGATGATGCAGCGCCAGACCTTGCAGCGTTCATGGAAAATTTTCCGCATTCTAGATGCAAGAACCGCAAGGAACACAGTGCGGTGCACTGTGTGCACCTCAATAGATCCTGAGTGAACGCTTGCTCTTCCGGGGCTGCCGCTATGGCACAGCGCAGGGAGGAGATAGCAGATAGATTGTGGATTCCCAAATGCCAAGCGGCTGCTGGCTACAATCCCAATTCTTATGATAAGCTGCAGTGATAACGACAGTAAATTATATACCATGTTAATAGCAGTATCGCTTTCACACAATATAACTCTGCTGGTCAGCCAACCCACCACCGCTCCCGCCCGCCCGCATGGGAGCGCTTTCTGATTCTCTCTTGCTTGCTTTCATATCTACGTATGTCTATGTCTGTGTGTGACACCCCCCCCCCCCCCCCCGACCGCTATATATGGCCATAATGTAATTACATCACTTGCACTCTATCATCATCATCGGCATTAGCATCAGCCTCACTCCTGATTGCCACTCATAACATCAGCAGGATGCCCTGCATGACAGTCAGTCGCAGGAGGAACTCCACTAGCAAGTGGCTTGGCATAGTCAGTACGCGCAGGCGGTGCTCCTCCAAGATGATGAGCAGGCGCAGGCAGAGTTGCTCCAACAGGTGATCCGGCATGACAGGGAGGCGCAGGTGGTGCTCCTCCAGCAGATGGCCATACATGATAAGCAGTGGCAGGCGGAGGACCTGCAGCAGCAGGCCTGATGGCCTGGCAATTCATTGAAATAGCGGTGAGGAAAGCCTCCCTGTTCATACGTGCATCCTCCCTATTCTTACGGCCTTCCTCCTTCAGGGCGTCAGCTTGCTGGCGGGCTCCCTCCTTGACAGCGCCCGCCAAATACGTGGCACACTCCAGGGCGCCCCCGTTCAACGCCTTGGCCTGCTCCACGGCGGCATGCAACAATGGCGGATCAAGCGCAGCAATTGCGCAGGAACACTACCTCACCTTCTTCATTCTGAGCCTTGGCGAGCGAATGCAGCACATCGCTTTCGAAGTCACCACTGGCGCCTGCTGCGAAGGATAACACGCCTATAGTGAGGACGTGCGTGGGCACCAGCGCGCCAGAATGCAAATAGGGCGGTACGGGTCGGGCAGTGGTCAAGCAGCGGGATCTCCCACCTTCAGCACTGCCCTCTTCGACATACACTGGATTCACAGGCTCGCTTCCCTGGATAGACTGGGGAGCGCCTGCGTCATCGGCTGCGAGTGGCAGCACGCACGCCGCGACTCGTGAGAACGCGCGTGCAGCGGGGGCACTCGCAGTAGGTTGAGCGCTCGTTTACTCGACAGTTCGACTTGCGGCGGCTGCGGTACAGACTACAGACAGGCAAGCAAGCAATGCAGCAGCGACTACCTTCGTCGGAGCCATAAGACCAAAGCCCCCCCGAGCCGTCGCTTTGGGAGGGTGAGTTGTCACCGAAACCGTAGGCTTCGTCTTCGTCCTCCTTGGCAGGCTGCTGCTCACTAACACGGTCCGGATCGACTTGGTCAGCCTCTAGGGGTCGCGCTCTGGGACTGCGGGCGGGCGGTCCGCGGGGCCGGTCGGCTGGCCCTTGCCCAGGAAGCGCCACGCGTTCCGTGTGTCAAAGTTCGGGGCGCCGGTGCGGTCGGGCAGGGGTTGCTGGCCAGACATTGTGCCTGCGATGGCGCGGGTAGGGTACAGGGTGCGGGTGGAGACTCCGAAGTGCGGCGATGGCGCTCATGCGCGCGCGGAATAAAAATATTCAAACCGAGAGTCCGGTTAGCCAGCACCCCCCCCGGGGGGGTGCTGGCTAACCGGACTCTCGGTTAAGGAAAATGTGTGGTCTTGCACCCCGAGGTGCTGACGTTGCAACGACCAGGTAACGGTCAATTCGACGATTCGGTAAGGCCGCTAAACCGGGCCGGTTAGGATATTCGCGAGTACAATATTTTTTATTCCTTAACACCGGGAAATCGCTTAACCGAACCGAAGCAATATCGATCCTATATAGGGGGTTACGGGTAAGGCCAGTAAGAATTGTAAGTGTGTTTTAGGTGCCATATCTCGCTCAAAACAGGGTGGAAGGGGGGGGGGGGGGGGGGAGAATCTGATAGCTGGCCCTGCCTGGCCCAAAGTGTTGATGCTAGTACTTTCCACTTTGCTTACCGGCTCCAACTAATCGACGTACCGTACCGCACAACCTTCACTTGCACTGCGGCCGCAGAGGCCTCCGGGCAGTGTTTGAGGACAAGCACAGCGTACACTTGGTGCGGCTAGCCCGGCATGTCGATGTCGGCCCGAGCGCAAATACCTATCAGCATGCAACCACGCCTACCTCATGTCGCCAGCCTTCGGCTTGGTGGGTAGCTGACACCATGTCGGTATCCACCATGCACGCCGTGAATAAGGTGGAGATGAAGTGGGGCGCTTGATCGTTACTTTGACCCGTGCTCTATATCGATATACTCGATATATACGATCCCCTATAGAGCAACATTGGCTAGAGCCCCTTACCGTGCGCAACATGCTAGAGTATGCAGTGAACGACCTGGACCTTAAAGATGAAAATGAAATTGATTACAACTGCTAGTCTGCTGCATCCACTGGCCCAGACTGAGTTGTTCTTAGGACCTGCTATCTCTGACCATGGTAGGAAACACTAGGTGTAATTACAGCTCAAGCTAACGGCCTTCCTCCAGTGTGCCCAAGCCCCTCCTCCTTCCAGTGGGCTGAAGCTAGGACAGCAGCGCCCCCCTGCGGTCCCTACCTAAGTCATGCCTATCCCATTCAGAGCTCAGCAGGCAAGCTTAGGCAGCCAAAGCATCCCGCCTTCAGCTACCAAGGTGAGATGGGGGAAGGGGGCTGACCGGAATAGCTTTTTGGTGCTCAGTATTTATCCACTGCTGAGCCGGCTAGCATGATTGGTGGGGGCTGCGATGCCCTCCGACATGTAATTGGGTAGGTGTTGCATGTGCTGGTGGTTGTGGGAATCAGCGGTGTGTGTTATGTGTGTGTGGTGAGTTTTTGGGTGTGTGTTGGTATAATATGAGCTGCACCGGGCACATGGTTAGTGGTGGCCGGTGTTCTTGGGTCAGTTGGCTTGGTTGTTGCTGCGGTGGCTCGCTCTGCAGCTTACTGGTGTGAGCTGCTAGACGGGTGGGCTGCATCGTCATCCGTTTCCCACTCGCTGTCTGAGCCGCGGGTGCCGGAAAGGCGTGGCTTGCTCCTGCTGCGGTTGCGGGTGGAGCCGTCCGAGCGGTTGCGGCCCCGGGGTTGCTTCTTCTTATGTTAGGCTGTTGTGGCTGCCTTGCCCTTGCATGTTGGGGTGGGCAGGCTGGGGTGACGTTCCAGCTGGATGGAGAGGCGCTGTGGGTTGCGCAGCTGGTGTGAGTCCGCTGTGAGGCTGGCCAACTCGGCGGCTATTGCGGGTTGACTGGCAGGAGAGGAATGTGCTAGCAGCTCTGGCACCTTAGCCTATCCGTTGAACACATTGCAGTGGTCTTCGTGGAGCATGAGTTGTCCAGCTCGCCATCCTCGGATAAGCAGAGGCGGCGTGTGACTAGCGAGTCCGTCACATTATTCCGAGGGCGAGGGATAGGGCGAGTCCGGCCCTATTCCGCTCCGCCGATGATCTGACCGACGACCCCCCCCCCCCCCCCTTTCGGCAAACAGAACTTCGGAAACCTGTCCGGCAGTCACATTTCATATTCGCAGCAGCAAGCACTCGGAAAGATGATGCACCCGGGCATGATGGTGAGTGGCGCATCCGCTTCCGCTGCGCCCACGCGCGAGAGAGCGGCGACAGCACGCCGCGGCTCAGCGCGAATATTAAGATTAATAGAGGTAATTGATGGTTAGTGATAGAATTCCCAACACTGTTGGGTCACCGTCTATAAAACACTATCATAAAAATACTGGTACTACTCTTACCCGGCACTTACCACGAAAAAAAGTCCGCCCTACCCGTCGGCCCATTCGAGTAATGCGAGGTGGGGCAAGCCCCAGCCTGCGGAGCAAAGCATTTCGGGAGTGCGATACATGTGCCAAAAAAAGGCGATGTGAGGGTGGACCCGACGGTGGACCCGACGCCATACCTGGAAATTGTTCACATTCCAAGTAAAACACAACGCAGTTCCGGGCCCGAAAATCGGACATTTTAACGTACGCGTACGTGTATGCGCCCTCCAGTACCTCTGGCAGTCACCATAGTGCCCGACCGATGTCTAGAGACCTTGTAGGTACCTGTGCCAAGCCCTTTGGGGGTAGTACATGCGGTGTCATAACGGGTACCTATACGGGCAGTCAATAAGGGCTCCACAGTGCGCACCTCTGGCAGTGTGCCAACATCCACATCTAGGAACTCCAGCAATATGTCCAACTGAACCGTAGGCATGGCTCCGGGAGGCTGGGTCGGGTTCTGCAGGCTGCCAAATGTGTGGTTGGCAACTTGCAGGTTCGCTGTAGCCAGTCCGGTGGCGCGCAGCAGCCGCATGCTCCAAGCAGACAACATCTAGGATGCTATTATGATATGAAATAAAGACGTGCCCACTCGGCACTTCAAGCTCGCCTGGTGGGCACACGCCAAAAAAGGGAGGGGCAGCCATAGAACACTACTTTAATCGTGTGGTTTGTCCTCTGATTGCTGCCCCCATGCCTTTATATGCACACCTACGCGTGTGCCGCATATGCCCCCTACACAATATATGGACAATTGCAGCACTTTTTCCATGGACACCGATGTTTAGAGTACTTTACACAGTACATTAGTAAGCAACAAAACTTGTGGAGCAGGGGGGGGGGGGGGGGGGCGGGGAAGGGGGGGGGGGGGTCAGATCACAGGGGGGGGGTACCCTGAACACACTTACAATTCTTAATGGCCTACTAATACAATAATACTGATGAAACTACGGATGTATTGTAGTGTGCTAAATGAGGTTTTCTTTGGTTTTGGAGCGGACGATGGCTGCCCACCACATTCACAGCAAACGGATGTAATATTGTTATAATGTTTAAGCGACTATAGGTTCGCGACTACAAATTATCGGATAATACACGATCAATAACCGACTCATAACGAAGTATCGATTCTTGGCAAGCCGGCTGAAACTTGAAAATCCAAAGAGTTTCTCGCCCACTCTGGATGCCTCTGCTTGCAATCTCCTCTTGAAGGGTCACCCGAGACCCATCCTACTGAAAGCCCCCATGATATATATACTTTTTTGCTTGTTCGTATACATTCCGTATAACTTCGTTTAGATTTTTTTTTTGTTTTCTTGGCTATTTAGCCGTCGTCGCCTTTCTAGACACGGACCTTTCGGGACAGGATAACGCTCGGTTCCCGTGAAGTTCGACAATTCGGTGGTCGCCAACCGAGCTTGCTCGTCAAGTGTAAGAAGCGAATCATATTACGCTTCGTTGTTCCGTATCATATTTGCGAATGTTTCTTTTGGTACTCGCAATATAATTTACGAGTACAGATTTTCACCCGATTTGATCTAAACTAGTTTATGGGGTTTCCTCCTTTCCTAATCACTTTTCGTTTCCAGCTACATGTGTTGCTAAAAGTGTTAAGCGGTATTGGTTTTTTTTCGCCCCCGGGACAGGACTGGCACCAGTGAAACCTTTGCAGCGTCCCTACGACGGCCGTTGAGGCAGCAATCCAGTCACGGAAAGGCATGGGTAGGCGACGCTCCGTTTTAGTACGGTACGGGTTACTAGTTCACCCGTCGCTGCGCCCGGTAGTGTGCAACATGATTAGAAATAAAAGCAGCCGCAACAACAAAGCCGGCTATCTCCCGGTTTCGCTATGTTGCACAACGATTAAATGTCCCGTAACATGTTGCGGACAAGATATATCGATCACGTGTTATTTCAAGACCACACCTGGCTTACCATATATGTGTGTAGTTCTACCTCATCTGTACGTCCGCCGTGCGTCACCATGCCAGATGAAGAAGACCCCGTATAGCTGAGCCGACGGTCGAATCGCTCCAAGCGGACATGCAAGCTCGGTATACATTGCTGCTCGAGCTCTTATCGTCGTTGGCCCAATTGTCGGCTCATGGACGTGTTGTCGATGGAAACACAGCACGTGCCTCTGGATTCGGGCAGCGCGTCGCGGGCGGACAGCCGACAAGCAGCGGGAGAGCTACATCGCGCCCCGACTTGCTAGAGCTAGCAGCCAGGAGCGGCCATAGTGTCGGAGCAAAATCCGCGAGTGACGATCGAGGACGACTACCTCACAATGCCAAAGCTACTACGGCAGAGAGCATAGCATGGTCACGAGGATGTTCGCCCCGTCAGCCGGGTGCATGGGCGTCTCCCTCTGCCTACCAACCTAACGGACGACTGCAGCAAGCATGATGACCGGCGGCTGCCGGTTCATGAGGAGTACGTATGAATGACGTGTTTTGAAGCTCACGCCGCCGCTATCCTCGTGGCTCTCGACGAGGTGCTATACTCTTCGTCTCAGTTCGTTGCGAATCATTACTTCACTCCCTACCTCGTGCGCGCTCCGAACCACGCCGAGGCCATCGACAAGGCGTTTCGCGTTGGTCTAGCCTTCTTATTGCGGAGGTTTAACGAGATCAAGCGGGTAGCAAGGTGACCAATGGGTTTTGGACGTGCTGCGGGCGCTCAACACTTCGAACTCGCAACAAGAAAGCACTCGGGCTCTGCGGGTTTTTGGCGGGGACCTGATGCGCCTACGAGCGTCGGGTTTTCGAGGCAATAGTCGGCAATAGCGCCAAGGCCACCGCCACTGCTCGTGTGGCGGCGACGCTCGTCGCAGGTCGCGGGCGTAGACGCGGGCGCTTTGGCAGTCGGGGGCGTGGACGCGAAGGCGAGCACGAGTGATGGGGTGGGGCGCCTTCTGCCGGAGCTGCTGGCATTTTGCGAGGTCGCGTTTTGGCGACCGCCGCACTGCGGACGTAGCAGCTCAACGGCGGGCGGATGAGCGTCCCGTGTCCGGACCGGACCCCCAATCCTACAGACTTCATTTAGACCTTCCTCGAGGTGCGGCGCTTCTTACAGCCAAGCCGAGTGCGGCTCAACCATCCGCACACATGCACATGACGGTTCATCAACACCCCGTCTCCCGTACCATTTCATCGCTGCGTCCGTCGGCCGTTATACTCTACGGGTTACAACTGGTTCGCAGCGACCAACATTCGCGCATGTACGTTACGCGCGAAACATGCGCCACGAGCGCGACGGGCGCGTGGGGCGGCCCGCCTACCTCAACATTGCCCCGCAAACCCGTTCTACTGGCGCCCAGACTAACTCGTCCGGCAATTACCTTTCAAGTGATGGCAACTCAACTGCCACTGCGGGTTATTTTGCCGGAATGGCCCCGCGTCCTGTTACCCCGTCGGTCAAACGTCATGTTACCCCTGTTACGTGTTTGACGAGCGAGAAGCTCCCGCCCCATGGGCGCCTTCGCTTCGGACCCGTCTGCATGAGGCGTTCGGCTCGGACGAGATGGAGCAACGCATACTCGATATCCTCTCCAGCTTGCTCACCTCCCATACTCTACGAGGCTACGCCGGCAAGCTGTCACAGTTCGCCGAGTTCTACCACGACTCAGAGAACATCAGCCCGTTGGAAGCAAGTACTACCGTTGTTCGGCACGTCGCTTGGATCGGAGAGCGGGGCCACATTGGGGCCAAGTCGTAGTTGCAGCCATACATGCATGCAATCAACACGTTCTTCAAGATGCACAACATCGACCCATCGCTAAGGACGGCCTACACCTTATCGCCACACGTCGTGGCGTGCTAATTAGGCAACGCCGCATGGAGACTGTCGCTTTGCGTGTTCCGTTGCCTGCCGATGTCGCTTACTCTTCCGTTGAGCGTGCCGAGTTGATTGTTTCTGCTCTTCCCCCCAAGTAGTACCAATACGACTTCCAGGCCTTCGTTCGCGGCCGCGGTGAGTCGCCGACCTCCTCTTCTTCGCGCGGGGGCTTATTGGAATGTCTTGCCAAGTGAGGGACGTGCATGTCGACTCCTACAACATCACCCTACACGGGTACCGCGGGAAGGCCCGCGCCGGCCGGCGCGGCCCCGGCGAATTACGCGTGCTGCCTCTTCCTGTGTCGGAGCACCTTGCGTCGCCCGTCTCCTGTATAACTTCATCGACAACGTCCAGTCTGTCCCTCTGGTCCCTGCTGCCTTGGCCGAGACTAACTTCTGGGCGGTCACCCCGAACGAGCTGTCCAAGCCGTGGACTGCCGCTACCATGTCGGATTGGCTCCGTAGTACGGCCATTTGTCTTGTCGGTGTTGCCCCCGCTGCCGGCTCTTCATCGAGCTCTCACAGCCTTCGCAAGGGTGCAGCTTCTGTTGCGAACTCCATCGGAGTCCCACAGTCCCACATCCGCCACCAAGGAAGGTGGGCGACCAACTCCGACGTCGTTCTGGACTACATCGAACCCAACGCTACGTCCCCCCTTCACTTGGCGCGTGGTTCTTCTTCGGCCACTTCGCGCCCCGCCTTCGCCACTTGCAAGTTCAACAAGAATCCGCAGCAGTGGCCCTTCCGATGCCCCCCTTCGTGGCCTGGCGCTGTCCCTGCTTCGTCAGTCTGCCGCTCTCTTTTTTCGCTCTTCCCTGGCAAAATCAGACTCAACTTGAAATGATACCTAAGCTAGTTGCTTTGAAATGAAATTAGTTGATCACGGGGTTTCCTCCTTTCCTAATAACCACTTTCCGGCTACATGTGTTGCTATGTGGTACGGGTTACTAGTTCACCCGTCGCTGCGCCCATTCGTGTGCAGCATGAGTACGCATAAAAACAGCCGCACCAGCTGAGCCTGCCATCTTCCAGTTTCGCTTTGTTACACACAGCGCCATCCCTCACTCCGTTTTCCCTCCACGCTCTTGAACGTGTAAATCCTTCGCCATCTTGATGATCCTTCGCCATCTTTTTGGCATAACCACACAACTTGAAACCCGATACTGTAATATAATACCTGTACAGAATTACAAAAAGGGTACAGGGTACAGGGTACAGGTAGGTCGCTACAGGTATCCGGCACCTTAATTAAGATTACAGGTATCCGGCACCTTAATTAAGATTAAAAATTGCTCGAATTTATAATCCGTTTTGTTGGGTAGGGGTTCTGATGTACTGTAGCTTTTTGGTTACAGGGGCTACAGGGGTTCTGATGTCCCTCATGGCCAGGTGCAAGCGCGTGACGCGCGCCTTCGCCGCCGACGGCCGCCTCCCGCCGACGCCGACGACGACGACTACGGCGGCGCGCCGGCGGCCGCCGTGTCGCCGCCGCCCATATTCCTACTAACGCCGTCCCCTGTCTGCACAAGGACCACCGCCTCTCGTAGTCAAAGCGCCCATTGCCGACGCCGCCAGCCCAACAGCTCGTTAAAGGCCAACCGCTGCACCGTTGTCGCAGCGAAAATAATCCCCCCCTCAGGCCTGTTCCAGCAACCCCTCGGCCGAGTTGAGGTGCGCCCCCCCCCCCCACCCCCCCCCCCCCCCCCCTTCTCGCGTGGCCCACGGAATGTGGTGTCCGCCACTCTAACGTCCGCATCACGCCTCGTCGTCTCTCAGGCATCGTTCGCCAGGGCGCAGCTGTGTGATTCGGGAGGCCGCGGCGCGCCAGCTTAGTGTCGGAACACCATGCCGAAGAGCAAGCGGAACAAGCTGGGTGCGCCTCCCCTCCACCCCCTCCTCGATGTGCCGCCACTTTGTCGACATGCACGCCTTCACGCACAAAACAAGGTCGAGGGCTACCCCCTCCAGCCCCCCCGGGGCGCTCGGTGCCTAGAGCGGCGAGTGCCGTTCTTTTCTCCTGGCTAATCTGAAGATTTACAGTGCACTAAACTGTGCTGATTTCATTGGAAATGTCTCGGTTCCTTTGCGTGAATCCGAAACGCCGCGTCTCCCTCACGAGCCCACCCTGTGCGATGCATGCCAGCCCCGCTTGGCCTGCTCTGTGCGCCCTACCGACCCGCTGACGTGGCCGGTGTGGTGCGGCGGCGCAGTGTCGCTGACAAAGGTGAAGAAGAAGACGAAAGAGTGGAAGGAGGGGCTCATCACGCTGGTGCACGAGTGCGTGGACAAGTGAGTGGGCGCGCGGGGGAGGCGGGGCGGGGCTGCCACCCTGGCCTGCGGCATGGGGGGGGGGGGGGGGGGGGGCGGGCGGGCAGGGCACAGGGTGGGCCGGGGAAGGTGTTGAGCGGCATGCTGACCCTCACCCCCCCCCCCCCCCCCCCCCCCGTCCCCTCCTTTCCTCATCATCACCGCTGCTGGCGGCAGGTATGAGCGCGCGTACGTATTCAAGTACATGAACATGCGCAACGCGCGGCTGAAGGAGCTGCGCGAGGAGCTGCAGGACAGCAGCCGGTGCGCACCCCGCTGCCCCGCCCCTCGCCCGCCTCTCACCCGCAGCCCGCGCAGCGGGGTGGGGCGGGGTCCCCATGCGGCAGCGAGCGGGCCGGCCGTGCGAACGCCCTTTTGCCTGCGCGCGGCGGTGACGTGCCGTGCTCGGTGGGCCGCCGCAGGTTTGTGATGGGGTCGATGAAGGTGCTGCGGGTGGCGCTGGGCAAGTCCGCCGCGGAGGAGTACCAGGACAACCTGCACAAGCTGGGGGAGCACCTCACCGGCAACGCGGGCGTCTTCTTCACCAACCTGCCCGCGGCGAAGGTGGGCGGCGCAAGCGGCACCTCTCCCTCCTCGTCCCCGCACCACAGGCAGCGGGTGGATAGGCGCCGGCTACTCACGCGGCCACTGATAGGCACAACAAAGAGAGAGCGAGCGAGAGAGAGAGAGAGAGAGAGAGAGAGAGAGAGAGAGAGAGAGAGTGTGTGAGAGAGAGGCGTCTGTCACGTGTACTGCGCTATGCAAGCAGCCGAGTACCGGTCTCCCGGCGCACCTATGACGACGCTCATCATGGGCCTCGAATCGGACTTGAATGCAATGCAACTTAAAAGAACACTCGTTATAGTCCCAACATCCTCTCGCGTTCGTTTGACCTCTGGCGGGCAGGGCAGGCTCGTTTTAGCCGCGCTCTCTTTCCCGTGCCGGCACCCGAACATCGGATATCGCGCAGCAAAAGGCTCCCCCCCCCCCCACTCACCATCCGGTCCCGCCTGTGGACCTCAATTCGACCGGGCCAACACCGTGGCGGAAAGGGGTTCGGACCGGCGACGTCTTGCCCCCAAACAAGCGCCAGAACCGAGGCTCGAAACCCACCAATGGAGGCAACAGACAATTTGCATGTAGGCGAGCAGAAAGACACAGAGAAGCGGACACACACACACAAGTGTGTCTGAAGGTCGGGCGGTGAACATCCGTTATGTATTTGGTCGCATAATACACGTAGGGGAGAGAATTGAGATGGACAAGGAAAATGAGAGCAAGAAGAACCCCCCCCCCCCCCCCCCCCCCCCCATTTGCCTTGGGCATCCGGTGCAACTGGTGGTCGATTGGGGTGGGGGGGGCGACGGGGCTCATGATATGCGGTGATGGCGCGGCGCAGGTGACCAAGCTCTTCGACGACTTTGAGGACATCGACTTTGCGCGGCCGGGCTCCAAGGCCACGCAGGACTTTGTGGTGGGCGAGGGGGAGGTGCAGGGGCCGGTGGGGCCCTTCCCGCACACGCTGGAGCCGGTGCTGCGCCGCCACGGGCTGCCCACCAAGCTCGACAAGGGCGTCATCAAGGCGGTGTCCGACTACCAGGTGGGGCGCCGCCCTCCGCCCGCCGGTGGCATCCTTTTCATTGGGGGAGTGGTCGAACCCTAAACCCAAACCCTACCCCCACCCGCATGGGACCCATGCGCCCATTCCCGCGCAGATTTAGGGTTCAAAACCCAAACCCTAATAACATCTGCCATTTCGCATTTCAAAAGGGTTTGAAAAGTAAATGAATATATTTATAGAAATAATTCTATTTAGCAAATAAATCTAATCATATATATTTTGATGTTAGTTTCTCTTTTTGAAATATATACATAATTCGCAGGGGACAACACGCACCAAAGCCGCGCTGTGCGTCCGCTACACATTTGTATGTTTGACCTCCGCGGAGACAGAGAGGAAACCATGTTATCTCGAAATATGTCAGAATACACTACGAATGCAGCGGTCGATGGTTCTCAGCAGCATGGACCTTGGACCCCGGTAGTTGAATGGTCACGCGGGAGAGGCGGGTATGGAGCGGGCCGGAGGTCGTAACGGGCCGTGCGCGGGGCGGGGCGCAGGTGTGCAAGCAGGGGAAGACGCTGAGCGCGGACCAGGCGGCTCTGCTGCGGCACTTCGACATCAAGATGGCGCGCTTCAAGATGTTTCTGGCTGCGGAGTGGGTGAAGGACGGTGAGCGCCTCCCCTCCTTGTGGCGTCAGCCGTCAGCGGGGCGTGGGGTTAACCGAAAGCCTAACTACCCTGGCTAGCCCACACAAACCCTAAATCCCAAGTACCTGAACCCTTAACCCCATAAAAAGTATCCTGGGTCTCCTCGGGTTTTTAGGGTTTATCCACCAATAAGGCATTTATCCTTAACCTTCAAACGCATTTCCTGAACCAGGAGAACCCCATAAACCCTAGGAAGTATCGCTGGGGTCTCCTGTCCCGTGTCTCCATGTATACCAACAGGATCTCACCCTAAGCCCTAAATCCATTTGATAAAACTAAAACCAACCACGAACCCTTACCCCTAGGAAACAGTCTCTTGGGCCTCCTTACCCTTTCCTCCTCATTCACCTGCAGTGGTTTACCTCTAAACCCTAAACTCGATCCGTGAACCCTAAGTATCCCGTAGATGTCACCAGCCGTCATTGCTTGCTACTGCCGGCCTGCCAGCCTCAAGTAGGATCCCGTATAGTAGAGAGGTACTGAGAGCTTTGCCGTATGCGTATTGTGCCGATTGCAGGCGGCAGCGTGAACGTGATCCGCGACAAAGAGGAGCTGGAGGAGTTGATGGAGCTGGAGGACATGGCGGGCGAGGGCGAGGAGGACTTCCTCGAGCTGCCCTGATGCCATGGCGCGACAGTCGCCAATGGGCGTACGAGTAGAGCGGCGCCGCGGCGCCCTGCAGTTTCTCCGCAATAGCGCACCCGCCAGTGTAATGCAAACCTCAAATAGGCTCTTTGGAGGCAGCTTGTTCGGGCGTGGCAGGCAGCAGTGTGAACAGACGCACTAAACACACACACACACACACATATATAGATGTACATATGTATATGTGCACATGTATATGTATATGTATATATACGTGCTCCTGCTACATACATGTAAAAAAACAAACACGTATATATATGTGCACATGCACATGTACATGTGTATATATATACGTGTGTATATAAATTTTTTTAACATGTATGTAGCCGCACGTATATAGCACGAGCACGCACATATATCTTTCATATATATATATATATGTGTGTGTGTGTGTGTGTGTGTGTGTGTGTGTGTGCAATATCTTTATGTATATATATCTTTATTCATTACTGTACAGAAACCAACGGTTTGCGGATGAATAACGTTTTCAACCCCCCCCCCCCCCCCCCCCGGGCTCCCCACCCCCCCACCTGGGCGCGAAAAGGGAATAATATATCAGAACTGAGAAATAAATCAGAATAAAGAACGAATATATAACGAATATTATGACGCAAAGGTGCAAACAATTTCCAATTTTTCGCCCCTCAGACCGTATTTAATTTTACGGTATGTAATATGCCATGTAAACACGGGTGCCGCCGTGGTATACTAAGAACACCGTGAATCCTGTCCTGAACCTACCGTGAATCCTGCCTGTTGAAGGTTGAATCTAGATGGCACCATAGATAGGGCACTACACGTGCCGACGCACCGATACGCACCCTGATCATTTCAAGCCTAATAACATTGGGCTTGCGTGCAACCTGTTGAATTCCGCGTTGATTCCGCCATAGTTCCGCCTACATTAGTCCTCTGGCAGGCAGGGCAGGGCCATATCCACGGTGTGCTCAGTACCCGACCGCAGCTCCGCTGGCTTGGACGTGTCAGCCGGATGGGATTTGAGCGTCTCCCCCGCTTCATGCTGGCGTCGTCATGGGTGCCTCACAAGCGCGCCAGGGGCAGCCTCAAGCTGACCTATGGCCGCGCAATTCAAAATTCTCTCAAAAGATGTTTGGCATCGACACCGCATGGCAGCCAACAGTGACCGATCGCACCAAGCGCTGACGCACGACAACTTCAAAGGCGCAAGCCGAAGAAGAGCAGACGGGACCCTGGTGAAACGCCGTAGTTTCTAATATGTATACTGTAGCCGCATCACCTACTACAGGAATCCCAGCCCACTTCCCCGAGAATCCGTGTGTATTATCATGGCCCATCGCCCCTGACGAATTTCCTGATACGACGAGTGTGACACTGACTGGCTGGCTGACTGACTGACTGACATAGTAACCTGACGGCACCGGATATGGCGGACGTTTGTATGAGCTGCGCACACCTGCCGAGTTCGAGCCAGTAGAGACTACTGCGACGTGATCCGATAGGCGCGCCGGTACCTGTATATAAATGGGAAGCATGTAGATTAAGGCCATATCATCACCACCCGGCAGCGCTCTACAGTACCCGGCCAATGCTCCCGTGGAAAGCAAAAACATGCGCTGTACAATTGTGGCTTGTCTGACGACATATCCTAGTACAAAGTCGACAAGTCGTGCCCCCCCCCCCCCCCCCCCCAACACCCACAGAGCCCCGGCCGCTGCTGCCCTCGCCCCTCCTTGCCGTGACACTGACACGGCTCGTAATAAGCAGACGGCCTCACGGCCCGGGATGTTTACAGCTCGGGCGGCGGGAGCTCCGCGTAGGGCCGGGTACGGAACTGTACCTGTCGCACCGCGTGCGCGGCGGAGCGCTCGAGCACGGTTGAGGGCGTGGTGCTCTGGATCTTCTTCAGCTTGGGGAGCGCCACCTGGAGCTGGTTCCGCCCTGGGGCGGGCAGTGGCGGCGGAGGTGAGCCCGTGGCCGCGCATCAAGCTGGGAGAAAAGTATGCCAAATAAACCGCACCATGTAATTGGGCTAGCGAGTCCAATATAAACATACAGTTTTTGCAACCTCAAACCGGAAATCAGTGTAGTATTACCTGGGAGTGATCTAACTGATATGTCGTGCGTACCCAATACTGTACAAACCCAAACGGTCCGCAGATAAATAACGTTTTCGATTTATCCCTCTCCCCCTCCCCCCCCCTCGCGAAGACGGAAAAACTCTTTAAATGGAGGAAAAAGTCAAAATACATCACGAACATTCCGACGCGACGGTGCAAAAGAATTCATCGTTTTTTTGGGCCCCACGGACCATATGTAATTGTACGGTATGGGTCTCTGTAGATGGGTCTCATTTATGTAGTGACCCAGAGATGAACAGTGGGTCGCTACATGCAGCCCAGTGTGGTTGCGGTAGCCGTACATCCGCAGGGTGATAATTGGCGTCAAGAGGATCTACGGGTGCCGATGCGGACACACGAACACTGCGTGTAAGAACCCGCCCTGCCAGCCAGAGATCAAATGCACGCAAAACCACAGCAGAAACATAGCGAATGCTGCTGTGTGTTGCGTGCAACCCCAATTTGAGGCTTATGATACGGGAGCCTATGGAAGCGCCGGCAATGCAGCGTCTCATCTCCCCAATTGAGACGCAACTTTCTCCCGCTTTCCTGCTGAGTGCCCCCCCTCCCTTCTCTCTCTCTTTCTCTCTCTCTCCCCCTCTCCCTCTGTTTCCCTCTGTCTGTCTGTCTATCTGTCTTTTTCTGTATCTCCCTCCCTCTGTATGTGTGTGTGTGTGTGTGTGTGTGTGTGAGAGCATTATAACAGCACGGCCAGCAAAGCAATGGGGGAAAGGGGGGGGGGCGCACCCTCTGGATCCTCCGCCACATTGGTGACCAGCTGCAGCAGCTTCATGCACAGCGTGTCATTGTCGATGTCAAGCAGGCCGACGATGGGCTTCACAGCGCCCTCCGCCACGATGGACTTCTTGCCTGCGCGAACCCCCACACCCACCCCAGACAACACCGGGTGCCCAGTGCAGCGTTGCATCAAGGCCAGAGGCTCAGGGCAAATTCCAACCCCCCCCCCCCCCCCCCCCCCCCCATTCTTTTACCAGGCAGCTGTGTCCTGCATGACCCAATCAGGGCCATGGGGCGCTACGGGGAGGACATGATTCAGATGGCCACTCAGCCGCACCTTCGATGGAGATGGAGATCGCCATGAGCGCGGAAGTGGCGGCAACGGTCAGGCTCATGGAGCCGCGCTGTTACGCCGGGAGACACGGGCGCACAGAGACGGTCAGCCGATGGCAGCCGATTCCGATAGGTCATCCGCGTTGGGCAATCCTTATTGTACGGTCTAAGTAAATGCGTACAAGCCGCGTATGGATACTGCTGGTACGAGCAAGGATTACGTATAGCGCGTTCGGTATTAAGGATTACAAACGGTTTGGTATTAAGGATTAATATCAAAGGCACTAGACACGGAGGATTATGTAATCCTTGTTACCGTGTGTGAGGAGCTTTTTAAGATGGCGAGACTTCAGCAACACTAAAAAGACAGTAGAATGACAGCAGAATAGAACAGAATGATTAGAAAAAACGCTAGAAGGGTGGAAAGGTCGAAAGGAACGGCCAGGCACCGGCGTTTAAATTTGTTTGCCATGTACGCGCCAGTCATAAGAAGACCGCTGCGAACAAGCGCCTGCCCCGCCTGCCCGAGGTCAAATGTGGGCAAAACTACAGCGGAACCATGGGGACTGTTGTAATGGGTTGCGTCCCACCCCGCATCGAGGCTTGTAATAAGTAGAGTCCCTGTCGGTGCATCGGTGCCCGTAATGATTCGTGACAGTGTGCGGATGCGCAGCACCGGACTCGGGATGGAGGCGCACCGTGAGCAAGACCGTCAGGCGCTTGACGCAGTCCGCATGGACGGCGCGCACTTGGATCGCGTTCCCCGAGGTGCATAGCGCCCCTAGCAGCCCAGCCGCGCCCTCTTGCACGTGCAGCGGCCGGCTGCGCGTCATCAGGTCAGCCAGCACTGGCACCGCGTCCGTGGCTTCCAGCAGCTGCGCCATGGCGCTTTCGTTGTGGCGGGCCTCTGCGCGCAACACGGACGGGAGCAGAATCCGGTGAGGGCATCAGTACACGAGGCTGTATGGGGCACAGGGGGTAGAGGGAAGGGCATGCTGCGCGGCATCACACGGCGGCGCCGTACGCACCTGTGCAGGCCTTGAGCAGGTTGAGGCCCAGCAGTGTCAAGTCGGGCGACTCCTTTTGGATGAGCTCCACCAGGCGCGGCAGCGTGTCGCCCATGCTGATGATCGCGGAGCGTGCACCCTCGAAGCGCGCCGCCTCGATGAGCGCCTTGTAGGAGGCCACCCTGGGGGAGGTTTGAGCGTAAATTCAGACATCCAATGTGAGGGCCGCGTGGCATCATACACATTCATTCATACATCACATTAAAGAATGGCCTGGTCATCGGGATGAGCTCCCCCCCCGCCCCCCTCCGCGCCCGGTTATCCACCTGACATCCTCCACCTCATCCTCGAGGCACTTGACAAGCGAGTAGAAGGCGCCATCTTCCGTCATTTCCGACACGCCCACATCCTTGCTGGCCATAATCTCCAGCGCCGCCGCCGCACGCTCCCGCACCAGCGCGTCATCGTCCGACAGCAGCGCGACCAGCGCCGCGTCCACGCCAGCTTCCAGGCACTGCACGTAGCACTCCGACACCGCCAGCAGCTCGCAGCAGGCCAGCAGCGACTTTTGCCGCACGGTCAGGTCCTCATCTCGCAGCTCCCGCTCCTGGGGTCCAAGCAGGCACTCGCTCAGCTCCGCAACCCGATGTGCTCGAGGGCCTTTTTAACTTACTGAACTCCCTATGTAGGCAAGATATCCACAGCAGCCGCGCCAAAGCATGGGCAGCTACCATCTTGGGGAAGGCCACTTTCTCGAAGCCGCGCGTGATGGTGGTCTTGGGCGCCGGCACCACGTTGTCTTTCGCCTCAAACAGCACCATGTGCCGCAAGTTTGCGTCCATCGGGCTGAGCCTTCGGGCCGCCATTGTGCCGACCCACGCGCCCCGCGTCTCGGCTGCCCGCCAACCTGCCCGCGTATGCCTGCTCAGCGACTGTACACGCGCCTGTCGTCCCTCCCAGGACAACAACGCCCCTCTCCGACGCAGTCTCTCTCGCAGCGCCGTCCAGCCACGCGGAGGCTGCTTGCCGACACGCCGCCTCGCTAGGGTTTGCTGCCTCTGGACACACGCGCTACGTGCTGCGGTCTTGTGATCAGCCGAGCGGTTGTGCGCAGGGGGTATGGCTGCACGATTGTGTGCCCCTCGTCTGCTTGCTTGCCCGGGGGCATGTGGCGCGGTTGGGTGGGGCGGGAGCATGCGCAGCTATTATAGTCGCTCTACTGCTGGCATGCCGCCGAGCCAGGCCGCCGCGGGCAACGCCGAGGTAGAACCGATACGGACTCACAACGATATCGGTGTCAAATATGGTTACATATATGATATAATATAATTACATGAGCCAGCAGCAGAAGGCATATGATATAATAAAACAAAAAAAAGCGACCTGCTACAGGTATTACTGTGATACAGTAGTAAACGGGCTCGACAACACGGTTTATGCGAAATGTAATTGTATCATAAATAAGCGGGAAGATAGTAATAACCCGCATTCAGATTCCTTATTTACTAAGCGGCGCTTCGCGCCGGGGATTTGTGGAGGTGCCCCTACCTCTTGGGTTGAGCGTGGTGCGGCCGTGCGGGATGCGGGCCGCTTTTAGCCGGCTTGTCGTGTTGATCTTGTAATACTGTTGTTTCCGGGTAATAATGCTTTTAGCGTTAGATTTGTCAGTAATTTATTTTTCAAAAGAGACGTATTATTTGTAAAACAGATTAAATCTGCAAGCCGCGTAAAAGCGGGCCGCTGACCACTGGTGTGCATTACAAAAAGGCCGGTACCCCACCCACCGCTAAAAGTTGTATTACCCCCAAAAAAAAAAAAGCAGCACCGCAAGATCAGCAATACAGTACAAGCCGCCTACAGGCGGCCCGCGTCCCGCACGAGGCCGCGCAGGTCGGGCCGGTCGTCAGGTCTACGGGGCGGGCACGGCGCGAATCGCCACGCCCGCCGCCTGTACCGGCACCGGACGCCGGACGCCGTCGCTCGACCGTCGCCCGTCCGTCGACGGACGCCGGGCCCCGGGTCGGCGGACTGCCCCCGCACCGCGGCGACCCCTTTTTACACTACCATCATGTTACAGCATTTCAAAGTTGAGTCTGGTTTTGCCAAAAAGGTCGCGCAGGCTGTTTTACACGGTCAAGAGCCGAAATTGGCAGGAAGGTTTAGCGAAAAGCGTGGAGGGAAAACGGAGTCAGGGGGGGCGCTGCGTGGAACGCAGCGAAAACTGGAAGATGGCAGGCTCAGCTGTTCTGGCTGCTTTTATGTCTACTCGTGCTGCACCCAACAAGGGCGCAACAACAGTTACTAGTTCCCGTACCACTGCGCAGCACTTGTAGCTGAAAAGCGGTTAGGTCAAGGATGGAAACCCCATAAACTAGTTTAGATCATTTCAAAGTTGAGTCTGGTTTTGCCAGTCTTGAGCGAACGGAGAGAGCGGTGGATTGACGGAGAAGGGGTAGCGCCAAGTCATGAAGGAGGCACTGGGAAGGCCACCGCTGCGGAGTCCTGTTGGACTTGGAAGTGGCGGAGAGGGGCGATGTGTCCAAAGAAGAACCATGCGCCAGGAGAAGGAAGAACGTTGGGGTCGATGTAGTCCAGAACGACATCAGAGTTAGTGGCCCAACCGCCCTGGTAGCGGATGTGGGACAGTGGCGCTCCAATGGCGTTTGCTGCAGAGGCTGCGCCCTTGCGTAGACTGTGTGAAGTCCAGGAAGTGCCAGCAGGGGGGGCAGCGTTGACTAGGTTGACTGCTGTAGACAACCAGTCTGACATCGTAGTAGCAGTCCAAGGTTTCGACTGCTCAGCCACATTGACAGCCCAGAAGTTGGAGGTAGCCAAGCCAACAGTAACCAGGGGGACAGACTGGACGTTGTCGATGAAGTAGCGCAAGAGACGTGCCACTCGAGGGTGCTCGGACACTGGAAGGAGAAGTACGCGCAGGTCGTCAGGTCCCCGCCGGCCGGCGCGACCCTTCTCGCGGTAGATCTGCAAGGTGATGTTGTAGGTGTCGACATGCACATCTTGCACTCGACAGGAGACGCCAGTAAGGCCCCTGGCAAAGAACAGGAAGTTGACAACCGAGGCCAAGAGGGCTCGGTAGTCGAGGTGGGACTCTGGGTAAGGAGCAGACACAATTAGCTCGGCCTTTGAGACGAAGCGGTAAGCTACATCCGCAGGCAGAGGGACACGCAAAGGGGCAGCGTCCAGTCGACGCTGACGTAACATTAACCCACGTCTTGCCGAAGTGAGGTGTAGGCTGTCCTTGGCGATCGGGACGAGGTTGTGCAGCTCGAAGAAGGTGTTGATGGCAGACAGATAGGGCTGCAGCGACTTAGCTGCGATATGCCCTCGCTCCCCGATCCAGGCAACGTACCGAACAACAGTAGCAGTAGTCGCCTCTAGCGGGCTGATGTTCTCGGAGTCGTGGCAGAACTCAGCGAACTGAGCCAACCTGCCGGCGTAGCTCTTGAGGGTCTGAGCGCTGAGGGAGCTGGAGAGCAGGTCGAGCGTCCGCTGGCCTAGCTCGTCTGAGCCGAACGCGTCCTGTAGTCGGGATCGCAGTGACGCAGCCCACGGAGCGATAGCTGCGGGCTCGTCGATTACGTAAGTGCGTCGTTTTACTGACAGAGTGCCACCGGCACGGCTACTGTTCGCAAAGTACTCGGCAGCAGCGGTTAGGTTCCCGGCGGTTGGCCGCCGGTAGTTGCTGGACGGGTTTGCAGTAGCTCCAGTACGGGTTTGCGGGGCTAGGTTCAGGTAGGAGGGCCGCCCCGCGCGCCCTTCGCGCTCATAGCGCCTGTCCCGTGCGTAACGTACACGCGCGAAACTTGGTCGTTGCGAACCGGTTGTAACTCGTAGTGTAACAACCGACGAACGCAGAGATGGGGTTGTAAGAAAGGCGGATGGTTGAGCCGCCATGTGCAGGTGTGCGGATGGTTGAGCCGCACTCGGCTGTAGCTGTAAGAAGCGCCGCACCGAGGAAGGTCTAAATGAAGTCTGTAAGGTGGGGGGGTCAGGTCCTGACACAGGGCGCTCATCCCGTCGTTGAGCTGCAAGGGTGCGCCTTGCGGCGGTCACCGAAAGGTGGCCTCGCAAGGCTCCTGCAGCTCCGACGAACGGCGCCCCACACCGTCACTCGTGCTCACCTTCGCGGCCACGTCCACGTCCCCCGCCACGTCCTCGACCACGCCCGCGACCTGCAGCTGCAGCCGCCACTCGAGAAGTAGCGGTCGCCTTGGCGCTGCTGGCAACGGTCGCCTCGAAAACACGACACTCGTAGTCCCGCATGAGGTCCCCAAAGATCGCGGAACCCAGGTGCTCCGAAGCAGGCTGAAAATGCTGAGCTCGCAGCACATCCAGAACACCTTGGTCACCGTGCACACGCTTGATCTCATTGAGCTTCCGTAGGAAGGCCAAACGAAACCGAAACGCCTTGTCGATGGCCTCGGCGTGGTTCCGGGCTCTCGCGAGGTAGGGGGTGAAGTCCTGGTTGCTGGAAGGGACGTAGGGCAGTAGCTCGTCGAGCGCCACGAAAAGGGCGGCCATGTGGGCCCCGAAACACGACATCCACAAGTACTCCTCCTGGGCCGGCAGACGCCGGTCATCCTGCTTGAGGTACTCGTTCGTTAGGTCGGTGCTCAAAGGGAAAAGTCCAGGCACTCGGCTGACCGGTCGAACGGCCTCGTAACCAGACTCTGCTCTCTGCAGTAGCTCTGGCACCGCGAGGTAATCATCCTCGGCACTCACGGATTTTGCTCCGACACGGCCGCTCTGGGCTAGCTCTAGCAAGTCGGGGCGCTCTGCGGCTCCCCCGCTGCCTGTCGGCTGTCTCGCGAAGCGCTGCCCTGAGCCGGAGCCATGTGCCCCTTCTCCATCAACAACGCGATCACGAGCCGTCAATTGTGCCACAGCTGTAGCCAGCTCTCGCAGTAATGAAGACTGGGCCCTCATATCTGCGTTCAGCGACTGCAGCGTCGGCTCAGCGACGGGTTCTTCTCCATCTGACATAGTAACGCACGGACGTACGGACGAGAATATCACACTCGGGTGGCGAGCCGGGTGTGGTCTTGAACAACCTGGGGTGACCTTGCTCGCAACGGGTTACGAGACAGTTTTTACATCGCTGCGTGGAACGCAGCGAAAACTGGAAGATGGCAGGCTCAGCTGTTCTGGCTGCTTTTATGTCTACTCGTGCTGCACCCAACAAGGGCGCAACAACAGTTACTAGTTCCCGTACTAACCACTGCGCAGCACTTGTAGCTGAAAAGCGGTTAGGTCAAGGATGGAAACCCCATAAACTAGTTTAGATCATATCCTCGGACCACCGTGTACATAGTCGCTGTATAAATATAGAGGGCACGCCTCGCTTGCTGATTCAGCAATAAAAACGCGCTGCGGTACCGCGTTATTTTGGCGTTTCAGACGAATACATGACGTGCCTGGGCTAGAATACACGCGCATCCATTCAGAATCTTACCGTCTTCGGAGGTCATTCTAGAAATCAAACGAGCACAGATCGAACGTATGACGGTTCATACGCGAAGACGCAGCACTGGAGGACGGAGGACGGACGCCGAAAAATCCGTGATAAGACCGTATTGTAACCGGTATCGATTCTCTCGTATTCCAGGCGATTTCGGGCGCGGCTCTCCTTTTCCTCCGCTCAACCCAAGAGGTAGGGGAATCTTTTATTATCTATATATTTATTGGAGTCGCTCGCAGACGGCGGCGACGACGGAGAAACGGAAGCGCGATGGAGAAACGGAAGCGCCGGACGAAGGAAGCGGTTTATATAGATGAGCGACTGTAGTCGATATTGCCATCCCTGGACTCGCCAGTCCCGCGGCAGCTCTATTACGCTGCGGAGGAATACGGATTTTTATAACATGGCCTTTAAAATTAGGAGTCGCTCGTTACAGTATAGTCGGGCGCCCGCGGGGGCGGCGCACGCGCGCGAATTGGTCCGCCGGCGCGCCGCCGACCAGCCGCGAAAGATCGGCGGCCGACAGTCCCGACCTGCCGGGCAGACGGGCACAGGCAAGTAGTGGTACTGTATCCTATCTATACTACCGCAACCTCACCCCAACGCACAGTGTAGCCTCAGCGCCCATTCCGACAGTCGCTGCGCGGTTGCAGGCTGCGGCATCCGGCTGAGAGTCTAGTGGGGGGCGCACCTGAGGCGCGGCTGCCGACGAGAGCGCGGCGAAGGGCGGCGATGAAGCTGATAACGCACAACATGCTGGCGTGCCACATCAAGGGCGTCAAGAACGGGTACCCTTTCAAGATAGAGGCAAAGAAGGTGGAGGAGCGCGAGGCGGAGTTCAACCCGGGTACGAACACCTATGTGCTAGTTGCTGTGTCTTTAGCGAGGGGAGGCGCGAGCCGTGGCAGAGGGATGGGGCACCCCGTTGGTTGGCGGACCGCAAGCGCGGACGGCTGCACATTCGCACGATGTCGGGGGAGCGCGCGGCATGGGCGCAGACCGGAGTAGCCTGACCGGAGTATTTGTGGGTGAAACTGTGGCGCATCGCAGAGTTTCTGCGTCACATTTGGCCGCGGCTGGAGTGGAAGGCGCTGAAGGAGGCCGCCGAGACGGTGAGCGCAGCCGCCCCGGATGGCCCGCTCACTCCCCCGCTTGCCTGCCTCCCGACCTCCTCACCCCTTCGCTCGACCGCCCACGCGCTTGCCTCCTTGTCTACCGACGCCCCCTCGGAGCGTGACTGGACGGCGATGACGGCGCGCATGGCGTACACCCGCTGATCGGGCGACTGTCTTCTCCTTTCGCGGCGCAGTTGGGGCAGATCGGGCTCCCGGAGAGCGTGGCGGAGGAGATGCTTCAGGACGAGGAGTTTCTCAGGCAGCTGCACCACGTGCTGCTGGAGGTGCGGCCCGCTCCTCGCCAGCCAGCCCCAGCCAGCCAGCCAGTGTACACCTCGTAGGCATCACGCGATGCCGGGTGGCGGTGTGGGGCACACAATCGGAGAGGAAGGAGGGCGAGGGGCCAGGGGGGGGGGGGGGGGAGGGGGGCGAGTTGCGGTATGTGCAGCTGACAGCTTGCCATGGAGTCTGCCATGGACTCGCCGGGCTGCTGACAGACAGCATCAATTGTGCAGTGTGTCAGCGTTCGGTGAACGTACACGAGAAGCCCTTATCAGAATCTGAGGAGCCCAAGCCGCAGTAGTTGCGCCACATGCGGAATCGCGGGGATCCAGCCGGGGTGCGTGAAGGGTGACCTGTGCTGACCGGGGTGTGCCCGGGCGCCTGGCGCAGGTGCACCTGGAGGAGGGCTCGCTGGTGTGCCCCGAGACCGGCCGCAAGTTCAGCGTGGTGCAGGGCATCCCCAACCTCCTGCTCAACGAGGACGAGTGCTAGCCGGGGCGGCGCGGGGGCTTCCCCGTGACTTCCGACCTGGGCGTGACGCGCCGTCCGCCCAGGGAGCCGACCCGAGGAGGCGCGGAGGTGCGATCGATCAGTCTCCTGCAGGTGCTGCGGCAGCTTGATGGCTGCGGATGATTTGGTATCCTCGTGGGAATGTAGCGGGAGGCGGTGCGGTTGCCGATGGCAGGTCACCGGGCCGCTCTGCCATGGGTGGAGGAGCAGGCCAAGGCTAGGGTCCGCGCTGCGGCGATGACACTCCTGCAGACTGGGCGGCGACGGCCGCGGATCGCTTGTAAGAACGCAGACCATCCCCCCCCCCCCCCCCCCCCACACACACACACACACATACTCTCTCTCTCTCCATCGACCGGGCGAGAATGCAATCACTTCAGGCTCGTCCGTTGGAGTGGTATGTCAAATATCTCCGCTGATGGTGCAGCGACACCGCGCTCTGTGATGCAATGGGGGGGGGGGGGGGGGGGGTCAGAGAAACAGACACTGTGAGTCGGCGGTTGCAGCCACCGCATGATTGTCAAGCAGGTGTAGCTGCGTTGTCAACCCTCGAGAGGCGATTATAGGTTTGAACGTGTGTTCCTAGCGCAGGGCGGCCGGACTCAAAGACGGCGCCTTCTTCGACTGCGCCGCCGTTTGTGCCGACCGATGAAGCATCTGCCCAATCGGCCCATCCGCGGGACCTCCGCATATGAGAACCCCTACTAGTATCAGTCACTTCTCACGGATACGTAGCCGCCCTGCCATTGGTATAGACAATCCCCGCGCGAGCATTTATATTACGATCATGCAACATGTCTATACAACGTTACAGCTGACAGCTCCGCTTGGATGCGGATGCTGATGCCGCTGCAATGACAAGCTGCCAGCGATGTGGTCGCTATGTTGATGGCAATGGTTTAGACGGTGAATGTTCCCGAGTTGGGAACGAGAGTCCGTCACTGACCTTCAATTCGTCTTGCGAAATGCTTCGGCAAACTTGCTTGAAGACTCAAAGGGAGGAGGGTTGCCTATTGTCTCTAAAGGTTTTGCTTCATATCTCGTAGTAGTAGGCGGCAAACACGGCCTATTGGATGACTCTCTGCCAGTAGCGACTCTTCGGTCCCTTGGATGCGTGCTTAATGCCTCCGGAAAGTCTCCTCCCGCACCTCCCATCAACTCTTATGAGAGAGGGGGGGGGGGGGGGCGTAGTTTGGGAAGCGGGGATGATGCTGTCTGCGGGGCTGACTGGCGGTGCACGTGGACGTTACTCCGCAGTCGCTCCGGTGATGGGCTGGAGGGGCCGCTCGCCGCCAGGGGTCTTGTGCAGTCGGGTCAGCGCGGGATTCGTAAATTGGAAATTTGTCATGACTGAAGCAAGCACTTTCTCTTGACAAGCCGCCCTTACCCAGCACCAGGGAAGGGCGCTACCAACCCGCTCAGGGTCCGCCACTTATAGCGCGTACGGCGGGGCCTCTGTAGGCCAGCGTGCATAGTTCATAATATGCGCATCCAGATAGAGATAGACCGGCCTTTTGAGTGCTGCATGCCATTCGCTCTGCCTTTTAACAATATCTGCGTGAGGCTCCCACCTTTCTCCGGGTGGCCCATGGAAAGTGCCCTCACCCACCCACACCCCATTGGCCTAGGTGTCCTCATTTTAACCTCCATGGAAAGCCCAACGCCTCCAGCTTGGCCAGCCGCGCCCCGACAAGCCGCCCCTTGTTGTACCTCAGGCGCGGCTTGTCAGCCCATGTCCCAAGCTTCTTGCGTTCCGTATCGTGCGGGGTCACCGAGCAGTGGCCGCTCCTCTCCTTGAAGGCGCACATGAACATGACCTCGAACATGACCTGCCAGGCATCCTCCTTCGGGCCCCACGCGATGCCAACGTCATGCAGTGCCCCCTGCCTCTCCAGTGCCAACCGCCCCCTCCGCCACAGCATGCGCTGAGCGTGTACCCAATACCCCAGCCTCTTGCGGTCCTCAGTATGTTTTGTTGGCACCCGGCAGTGGCCATGCTGCGCCTTGTAGGTCCGCAGCAGCGCCAGCCACTCCCACCACTGCTTGTCAGTGTCGCGCACCCCGCGGGACGGCCCGATCGTCCACACAAAGCCGATGTCCTCCAGCAGCCTCTGCCGGCGGGGCAGCATCTCTCCATTGCGCTTCCTCTTTCGCTGCCTGCTAGCCCACTACTAGTGGGCCATACCCAGTGAATGGCACCGGGCAGTTGCCCGCAATCTCCCGATACGCCTTGAGGTGCGCAAACATGCGCTGCCACTCTGCCTCCTTTGGGTCCCACTCAAAGCCTAGGGCCTGCAGCGCCGCTTCACGGTCAGGGCTGAGATCCCCATTGCGGAGATGCACCCGCTGGGTGGAAACCCATCCGCCGAGCGTCGGGTTGACTTCGTCGCTCCGAGGCACCAGGCAGTCCCCGTACTCATCCTTGTATTCCTCCAGCTGATCGTACATGCGCTGCCACTGTGCCTCTAGGGGATATCGGTCGAACCCCAGCGCCTCCAACGCCGCCACCTGCTCCGCCCTCAGCTCCCCCGTTTTTGTGCTTGTGCCGCTGCTTGTTGACCCACTTGCCCAGCTCCGGGTTGGGCTTGTAGTCCCGAGGCACCAGGCAGCCCCCGTGCTTCTCCTTGTACTCCTCCAGCTCCTTGCACCGCCTCCACCACTGCGCATCAGGCCCCAAGCCGCCCGCCGCGCCAGCCATGCCACGCCGCCCAGGCCAAATGCCCGCAGCCCTGCTGCCCGCTAATGCAGCAAAGGCCGCCGCATCTGACGCTGCCCCGCCGCGCGCCCACGACGGCCGTCGACACGACTGGACCTGCCGAAGCCTCGACCCGGCTGCTCCGACGGCCGTCGAGCCGAGCCGCACCGCTGCCGGCCTTTCTACCTCCAACGGCCGTCGAGCCGAGCCGCACAGCTGCCGGCCTTTCTACCTCCCTCCGACCGGCCCTCGACTCCTCTGCCGCCCAGGCGCAATTTTGTCGGGCCCACCGTGCCAGGCGGCACTCCGCCGTTGCCGGTAGTAAGGCAGCGGTGCGGCCGAGGAAGGACGCCGCCACAGTGCGTTAGGCCATCGCAGCGGCGCTGCTGGACGCGTCCAGGCTGGGGCTGCGCGCTTGCTGCACCTCGCTGAGACTGGCTGCTATTCATAGCATGCTGTCGCAGTATTCCGAGCCATGGCCACCCGCAAATGGGCGGCATCAGACACTGCTGAGACAAAACTACCAGATGAGCGACAGGAAGCGCTAACGATGGGCTGGTTACACGGGGTAGCGACAAGTATGGGATAATCCTTACGCGCGCCGCCGAAACGGCCGTTCGTAGAGACGCGCTGCAATTAGGGTTTCACTTTTTTCTCGCCCGTACAAGTGGGCCTCGGTCTGCAACCGGTAAAGGTCGGTGGGTAAATGTTTTTTACACGGAATGAGAAAGCCGTGATGTATCCGCTGCCTCTATGTAATGATCAGAATTAGTTTATGTGGTTTTCTCCTTTATTTCCTCACCGCTTTTCCGGCTACATGTGCTGCTAGGTGGTACGGGATACTTGCTCACCCGTACTCGCGTGTGCAACACGAGTAGACATAAAGCAGCCGGAACAACTGAGCCTGCTATCTTCCAGTTTCGATGTGTTACACACAGGGATTAACTATCCCGTAACCTGTTGCGGGCAAGGTCACATGATGTTTCAAGACGACATCCGGCTCACCACCCGTGTGCGTGATTATTATCCGTACGTCCGTGCGTCGTCATCACGTCCGATGGACGAGAAGACCCGTCGCCGGGCCGACGGTCGAATCGCGTCAAGAAGACATGCGTGCCCAATCTACATTGCTGCTCGAGCTCACAGCATTGATGGCCCAATCGGCGGCTCGCATCGTGAATGTGGTGGCGATGGAGACGGAGCACACGGCTCTGGTTCCGGGCAGCGCGTCGCAGGACAGCCAACATGCAGCGGGGGACCCGCAATGCGCCCCGCCTTGTTAGAGCTAGCCCATAGCGGCGGTGTCGGGGCAAAATCCGCGAGTGACGAGGACGACTACCTCGCGGTGCCACAACAAAGGCTTGTTATGAGAATGTGCATAGCCGGTTATGACGAGGACGTTCATTGGACCGGTCAGCCGAGGACCTGGGCTTTTCCCTTTGTGTACGGACATGACGAACGACTACCTCAAGCGCCAGGATGACCGGCGTTTGCCGGCCCAAGAGGAGAACATTTGGATGATTGACATCTTTTGGGGCTCAAACAGCCGCTCTCTTCGCGGCTCTCGTCGAGATGTTGCCCTACGTTCCCGCTACTACTAATCAGGACTTCTTCCCCTACCTCACGCGCGCCGAGAACTACGCCGAGGCCATCGACAAGGCGTTTTGCTTTCGTCTAGCCATCCTGCGGATGAGGCTTAGCGAGATCAAACGTGTGCACGAGGATTAGGGGATGCCGGAGGTACTGCGGGGTCAGCATTTCCAGCCCGTAGCAGAGCACCTGGGTTGTGTGGTATTCGGGGCCATGAAGGGCGATTACGAGCGTCGGTCTTCGAGGCTACAGCCGGCAACAGCGCGAAGGCTACCGCCACTGATGGAGTGGCGGCGACGCTCGCATATGTCGCGGGCGTGGACGTGTACGCGGTGGCGGTCGAGGATGCGGCCGCGAAAGTGAGCGCAAGTGACCGCGTGGGGCGCCTTATGTCGGAGCTTCTAGCGCTTTGCGAGGTCACCTTTCGGTGACCGCCGCACAGTCGTCGGCGAACATTGACAGCTCAACAACGGAATGAGCGCCTCGTGGCCGGACCAAACCCCCTACCATGCAGATTTCATTCAGACCTTCCTCGGTGCGGCGCTTCTTACAGCCACAGCCGAGTGCGGCTCAACCATCCGCACACCTACACATGACATTTCAGCAACCCGTATCCCATGCCATTCCATTACTGCGTCCGTCGGTTGTTACTACTCTACGGGCTACAAGTGGTTCGCAGCGACCATCATTCGCGCGTGTACGGTACGCGCGAGACATGCGCTACGAGCGCGACAAGCGCGCGGGGCGGCCCGTCTACCTGGAGATTGCCCCGCAAACCCGTCGTCCTGGTGCCCAGACGAACCCGTCAAGCAATTATTACCGTCCAACTGCTAGCAAGTTAACCTCTGCGCTCGATTACTTTGCCGGAATGGGCTGGCCTCGTGTTATACCCCGGGAGTTAAACGTCGCTCTTACGTGATTGATGAGCCCGGGGCTCTGCCCCCATGGACGGCTTCACTCCGGGCCCGTCTACTGGAAACGTTCGGCTCGGACGAGCCGTGGCAACGCATCTTCGACCTCCTCTCCAACTTCCTCACCGCCCACGCTCACAAGCTACGCCGACAAGCTGTCTCGCAGAGTTTTGCCACGACTCCGATAATATATATCAACCCGCCGGAGGTGACTACGGCCACCGTCGTTCGGTACATCGCTTGGATTGGTGAGCGGGGCCACATTGGGGTTAAGTCGTTGCAGCCCTACCTATCAGCAATCAACACGTTCTTCGATACGCATAACGTCGAACCCATCGCTAAATAATAAAACAGCCCGCACCTCGCCGCCGCGCGTCGTCGCATGCTACTTAGGCAATGCCGCATAGAGGTTGTTCCATTGCGCGTCGTCCCGTTACCTGTCGATGTAGTTATTATTTTGTCGATGAGCGAGCCGAGTTAACTGTGCCCGATCCTCCTCCCGACTCTAGCAGTATAACTTTTGGGCCCTTATGGCCGCGGTTGTCAAATTCGTGTTCTCTGCCAAGGGACATACTAGCGTGTCCTGCCGAGTGCGGGACGTGCATGTCGACTCCTACAACGTCACCCTACATGCGTACCGTGAGAAGGGGCGTGCCTTACGGCGCGGCCCCGACGACGACCTACACGTCATGCTCCTTCATGTGTCGGAGCACCCCCGCAGCCCGTCTCCTACACCACTTAATCGACAACATTCAGTCTGCATCCATGGTCCATGCCGCGTTGGCCGAGACTAACTTCTGGGCGATCATCCCGAGTCCAAGACTGCCGCTACAATTTCGGAACTGGCTCTCTACTACTGCCGTTCGTCTCATCTGTGCTGCCCCTCATGTTGACACTTCCTGGACCTCTCACATCCTTCGCAAGGGTGCAGCCTATGCTGCTAACGCCGTTGGAGTCATGCTGTCCCACATCCGCTACCACGGCGGATGGGCCACTATCTCCGACGTCGCGTTCTGGACTACATCGACCCCAACTTCCTCCCCTCAGCTGGCGCACGGTTCTTCTTCCGTCGGCCACATCGCGCCCGCCCTTCGTCACTGAAGTTCAACAATACTCACTCCGCAACAGTGACCTTCTTGGTGCCCCCTTCGTGGCCTGTCAATACCCCTTCTTCGTCAATCATCTACCGCTTTCTTCGTTATCTCTTCACTCGCAAAACCAAACTCGATTTCAAATGATCTACACTAGTTCATGGGGTTTCCTCGCTTTTCCGGGCTACATGTGATGCTAAGTGGTACGGGTTACTAGTTCGCCCGTAACTGCGCCCGTTCGTGTGCTGCAGGAGTAAAGCAGCCGTAACAACTGAGCCAGCCATCTTCCACTTTCGCCGTGTAACACGTATCGCGCGCCCCGGACTCCGATTTTCCTCCACGCATTCATTAAAACTTTAATTATGCCAATTTAGACTCTTGATCGTGTAAAAACAGCCTGCGCGATATTTTTTGGCAAAACCATACTCAAATTGAAATCAGCATACATCCAGGCCAGCGGTCGCCCGGGCAACGTCGTCACTTCGACGAAAAGGCACACTGTCTACTTAGTTAGCAGAGTCAGTCAAAGCAAAAACGTATCAAATCCGATTACTAGTAACACGGTATACCGGCACCATATATAACAAACTGGCGGGGGGGGGGGGGGGGGGGGCGGCGTGCGATTACATGATCGACTTCGCGTGCGTGTCCTCCACGACCCCCACTTGAAGCAACGACCCCCGCTGGTGTACCCCGGGAATCGCGGCGACCGAGGCGGAGCATGCTAAGTTGGCAGCGGACCGGGCGTCTTCCGCCCCTGTGCAGGGTGTTCACCGGTACTACCCTTTTGTGGTTGAGGACCGCGGCCGTCTCGGGAAGTCCGCTTTGACGGTGGTCTACATCTTCGCAGTGCTGTTGGCTGTGCGCAACTTCCGTGGCGGTCCTTCCGCCCCGACCTCTTGCTTTCTTCGTGGTCAATCCGTTCAGGCACTTCGAAACTTTGTCGCCAGCCAACCTGCTGAGTTCCGCCGTCACCTGTCGCGCACACGGCGGGGGCTGTTGCAGCGGGTCTCGGCTTGCGTGCATGGTACCCTGGGCGGCATTCTCTCTGCCGGCGTGCAGATGGCCAAGTCTGATGCGTGTGCTCGTGCCCACTCTGCGTCTTCTCATGCTACTGCTTCCACCCCGCAGTCGTTGTAGAGGACCTTTCTGATTGCCTTTTATTTTGGTGATTTCCGATATCGCCTTCTGCTGCTAGCTCATGTAATTACATATAACAAACTCATTGTACTATCAATACATATGTGGTACATTAAAAACAGCCTCGTTGTCAATCCGCTCGGTAGAGCGGCTTGTCTCCTACTCAGGAGGTCCCCGGATCGATTCCCGGCTCTGTCAATTCAGAGCAATATCGTCCGGGCCCGTGTCCCGGATCTACCCGGTTGATGCATAAAAACGGGTTGTATATTATGTAGGAACCCCCCCTGCGGCGGGGCCGAAAAGCCCCACCGGGGGGGGGGGGGGGGGGGGGGGGGGGGGGGCAGAAAAAATTCGAAAGTGCGGTCTCAAACAAGCATTTTCGCTTTAGGATTCGCCATTCGGCATTCTGGCTCCCAAAATGCATATTAAGGCATTGAGTTCGGGTTTTCAGCCAAATACGCGCGATGAATCTTTTCGGGTTTTTGCCGACGATGAATCTCAAAGACTGCGCCGATCGAGTGGCGACGGTCTACTTTCGACAACTCGCATGCTAGAGGGGGGGGGGGGGGGGGGGAGTGCGCCAACGTGTTATGATAGTATTTATTGTTCGTAGCCCCGTAGAGATCTTTGTGTGTGCGAGCTGCGACATCTGCTGGGCCTGGCGGGGCCTGGGCTGCGACACGACTGCTGCTACGGTGCTACCCGGTACGCGACTTATCGCGCTGCTCCCTCCCCCCCCAGCTGGCGCTGTTCAACATCATATGCTAGCCATGCTCCACCTGCAGTTGGACTGCGCCCGGGGGGTGAGACGCTGGGCAGTAAAGCAGAAAGTACTCGGCCTACTCTTGGACAATGCAACTGGACTGCACGGAGGGGTCTGCAGGCGGCGGGCTCGGTCTGTAGGCCCCAAGCGCAGTCCAGTTTACAGATCCAGGGGGTTCAAATTAGTGTTCAGAGGGGTGTTCAAGGGGGCCAAAAGGTTTCGGGTGTATATCGGTTTCATTACGCCCTTCGATGGCTGCCTGGGCCGGGGCTGGGCGTGACGGGGCGCCGGGGGGTGGGGTTCTGGGGGGCCGGGGGCTCGCGAGCGGAGTTTGTTGGGCGCCAAAGAAATTATATCACTACGAATACTCGTGCGACATAGCGACTACTAGCGACTACATGTTGCAGCACCAATCTGCTGCTGTATAAACGAAGTAATCGTATAAACCAAGTAATTACATTGGATATAGAAATTACGTATATACAGCTTAGAATGCGATATGCATTTACATATATATGAGCAGCGCCCGCCCCGGTGCGGGTCCCCTCGTGGACGTTCCTACATAATATACAGTCGCGGACTCTCGCCCCCCCGCGCCCCCCGGCTCCCCCGTCCTCGAGAACCCCCTGTTTCCCCCAAGGGTTATGGAGGGCTCCAATAACCCTCCTGCCGAGCGCATGTCTATACTACATAATATACAGCCAGACCTACGACTGAAGTTGATGCCCGAGCTCAAGTGTTGGGGAGGCTTCTGCCGATGACCCGGGGCGAACTCTACTTTCACTTTTAGTACGTAAAAACCCAATTAAACTCCACGGGATGTCAAATCCACGATATTGGTCGGCAGTCGATGTCACGTGCCGACGTATCCAATAACGTATCCGATAAACATAGGCCGCCTTTCAGTCTAAATGAGTCATAAACGCATGCCGTAAATCTTCATACGGGCACGACTTTTCTCGTACAAACCACCGATTCGAGCGGTTTATGGTTTCGGCCGGCCACTCGAAAAGTGACATCTCACTTTCGGTTGCAACCGCAGACTCATGTGTCCTCATGCACCGTGCCCATCTCCCGGCCCCCCCGCCACCCGTGAGCCACAAAGCGGGAATAGAAACGTACGTCGATCCGTCAGGGTACTCATGTAATGTGCGGGACCGCGGTGGGTGTGGGGAGCGGTCCATTGTCGGCCCGAGCGGCCGATGAGGCGCAATGCAGCGTGCACCGTCGGGCGCCATCGGCCGAACCTTGGGCACCCCACCGCACTGCTGCCGACAAATAGGTCCTCCCACACCACTACCGATAGCCAACGACTAGTTTCAGGCTCCCGTGCCGAGCCATCGTGAGTTTGTAATTCGCTACGATAGGATACAAACGCGCTACAATAGGTGGATGGGGGGGCTCGCGACCGCGCATCGCATCCCCCCCCCCCCCCCCCCCCCCCCCCCCCCCGCGCCGCTCTTTCGGAGATGGACGGGGCAGTAGGTGGTCATGGCGGCCTTGTCCTGCTGACCACTTGCTACGCTATGTTCGTATGGTTTCCGGGTACCCTCATGTTTGCGGTCGGCCAATTCATTGCGCATAATATAATTATATGATCCGCGCAATGTATAATATTACAATTTGCGGCTCAGTGAGCCCGATTTATTTTTTAGGTCGGTCCGCAAGTGTCGCGATATTAACAACCAGCGGCGAGGCTAGTCACAAACCCTCCAGCCGCGTGCAAATCGAAGTGATTTACGGCTACGACTCGATAAGGCCGGTAAGAACGAATTGTAAGTGTGTTTTAGGTATCATTCCCCCCCCACCCCCCCCCCCCTCCGATCTGACCCCCCCCCCCCTCCATAAGTATTGTAGCTGGCTGATATACTGTTTTAAGTACTATTAACATTAGTGTCCAGGGAAAAAGTGCTGCAATTGTCCATATATTGTGTAGGGGGCAGCTGCCACACACGTAGCACGCGTGCATATCAAGGCATGAGGGCAGTATTCAGAGAACAAAGCACACGATTATACTGTAGTAGTGTTCTATGGCTGCCCCTCCCCCTTCTTGCGTTTGCCCACCAGGCGAACTCGGAGTGCCGAGTGGGCACCTCTTCCATCGCATCTCACATGTTGTCTTGGAGCATGCGGCTGCGACCGGACTCGCCAGTCACACGCCGCCTCTTTTTGCCCGAGGACGGCGAGCTGAACATCTCATGCTCCACACGACCACTGCAATGTGCTCAACGCGCTCAAAGGATAGGCTAGGGTCCAGGTCGTTCACTGCACATACTCTAGCATGCATGCTGCGCACGGTACATGCCCCTAGCCAATCTTGCTCTAGGGGGTAGAGCACGGGCCTAATGGAAAGCTCCATGCCGTCCCACTTCACCTCCTCCTTTACGATGTGCCTTGTGCATACCGACATGGTGTTAACCACCCAAGCCGAAGGCTGGCGATGTGAGGTAGGCGTGGACGGTTGTGGACTGATAGCTATTTGTACTCGGCGGGCCGACAACAACATATGCCAGCCTAGCGCGGCGGCGGCGGTGTTGGTGAGGGTTGTGCGGTAGGTGCGTACGGTAGTTGGAGCCGGTAAGCAAAGCGGAAATTACTAGCATCAGAACTTTGGCCAGCTTCCCCCCCCCCCCCCCCCCCCCCCCAATGTTTTGAGCGACATATGGCACCTAAAAGACACTTACAATTCTCACTGGCCTAAGGAAACTCGGCGTTAAGCGATTACGACCACTCGCGAGCCGCAACCGTAATTTCGTATCGGATCCCGGTACGAGTATTTGCGGTTACGACTCAAACAAATGGAACGCGGCCTAAATATGTTTTTATTCGCCTAAATATGCTGTTTAAAATCAATATGTTGTCCGGCGGCTGGTGATGTCCGGTACTTCTGGTACAAATTGCAATATTATGGCATTCTTATTGCATTAATAAGGCTACTGCAAGCTAATATAATATTGTACATATTGCAATAACATTATCCTGGAGAAGCCGTTGCGACGCGTTCGGCCGCGCCCGGCCCCACGTCTGCGTGCGCGCTATCCTTGTCGGCGCCGCATCGGTTTTAGAGGATCCATTCGACACACCCGCCGCAGAACTTTGGCCGCGGGCCGCCATTAGGCATCACAACACCCACTCATCTCAAAGCAGCCATGACCCCCACCATGCCCAAGCAACTGATTGGTGGAGTTCTGTCAGCATGCGTGAGCGTCAACATCGGCAACGTGCAGAAGTTATGTACACCTGCGCTGCGTTGTCTTGCCTCGGCCTCCCTACCGCTTATTCAACACGATGCCGTTGTTGTCGCCATGAGCGTCCCAAAGAATACCGCCGACAACGCGCAAGATTGTACTGCGTTTATCAACGATGGTACCCTCTCCGACGTGCTGGAAACGCTTGAGGTGGCTTTTCTCCAGTTTACGACAACTCTTCCGGACGGTGGGGGCGCGCCCATCGCCGGTGAACCCTATATATTGCGTACGATGACGGTAGCCACATCTGGCAGCATCCGCCAACTACCCATCACGCGGCACGCCGGTGACCCCAATAGTTTGTCAAAATTGAGGAGACATTTCAACGATACAGTAGAATGCCTTAGGACAATGTCGGAGCGGAGAGCCAGGCAGGTGAAGCAAAGCAAGGAGGTCATGCGCGTGGAGAGGGCAGCAACTCAGCAACAGTCAGCACCAGCTCACAAGCAGCCAGCAGGCGAGCAGGCGCGGCGCACGAGGGCATACGCCACGCGCCGCCCAGCCATGCGCAACGTCTGAGCGCATCTTCGAGAGTGACGACAAAGTAGCACGCATCCATCATTACACAGCCATAGTATGGTAGGCTTCGGCCGGGAGGGCAAGGGGTTAACACTTCCACAATGTAATCATGTGATTTTTCTTCATAATAACCGTCCTCTCTTGCACCTGTGAATGCAGCGGGAGAAAAAGGGGCGCTTAAAAATGGAGGCACCTGACGAAACGCCAAATCAATTTGTGATGCAAAATACGTAATCTGTATTAGGCCGATTAGATTACTGTTCTTGTTTTAAGTATAGCGCCAGATGTGGGGAGAAAAGGGGGGGGGGGGGTCGTTCCTTTTCGAAAACATTTCCTTTTCCGGTATATAGTGCTTAATACACTACTGTTTAACCATTGCCATGCACCTACCGTCGTTGGCATTGAATGTCACTGCTGCTGGTATTCATCATTCTACTGATATAGAGCGGTAGATATATATATATAGATATATATATACTCCTTACGTCACGAAACTAGTTATTGCTGATGTAATGATGTGCATTCTAGATGTACTTCAATGTAGGTATATAGCGTGGGCACCCAAATATGTGGATAGTAACCGAAATCCATACGAAATAGATTTCATGCCGTGAGCGACACTACGACGCCACATATATATTCCGGCCAACACGGTTTCGCGTGCTGTTGCGCTTGCGATACAGTCCGTAATTACGGGGACCGTAAGTTAGTAGTAGCAGTTGTGCGTGCGCGCGCAACTCGCGAGGCGCCCGAAGATATATATCGTCAGATCGGGTGGCATGCCATCGCACGTGGCCCGACCCACCCGTCTAGCTTCGTATGTTCTAGCGTATAGCGGAGACAACACACGTTATTCACTTAGTGATGAACCCGGCTGCTGTCCTTCCCTAACGCCCGGCCGCGCTTCCAGAAGCGACAGCCGACGATGCGACAGCCGCTACCTCCCAACTACCCTGGGTCAGTGAATAACACAGCTGACAGCTCCCCCAACACCTTTCGTATAGCACATCGTATAGAGCTACAGTATAGAGCTACCGTACCTCTCATCCTCCCGCCCGAGTGCTCCCCCATGCGAGCCCGCCCTCGCTCCGCGGCTAGTGTTTCCGTGTCGCGCTAGTTGCCGCGACTCCTGCAACACCCCGACCACGAGGCGTTGACCCGCGACACGGGGGCAGATCCAACGCTAGCGGCGCCGTCTCACGCGCCAGTGTGCGGTACATGCGATGCTACGGGTAATTTGTCGGGGAGTTGGTTGGGGCTGAGTGGTTATGCTGGAGTTTGAGGGGTTGGCAATGCATATTGTATAGGTGGTACGCATGCCGTCCGCACCGTGTCGCCGTACGCATGGCCCGGCCTCCACCACACGGTGACGCTATGACGCGATGGCGGTTTTTATGCCACACGATGTCCCGAATGGCATGTTTGCGTGTGACATGTCCGTGCATCACCGCGTCATCGGCAGTATACGCACGGTACCCGTACGTGCCACCGGTGACGATGACGATGACGATGATATCGTTGCATAGAACGCGTCTCACACCCGAACACGATGCCATTTGGGACGTCGTGTGACATGAAAATCGTCATCGCGTCACCGCGTCACCGCGTGGTGGAGGCCGGGCCATGCGCACGGCGAAACGGTCGGTGTAGCGGACGGCGGGCGCATCGCCTCCGTGATGCGCCCCCTCAAACTCCAGAACCACTGAGCACCAACTAAATCCCCGACAAATTATCCGTAGCACATCGCATGTACCTCACTGGCGCGTGATGCGGCGCTGTGAGACCCCCCCCCGCTAACGTTGGAACAATTCTCGTTTCGCAGGTCAACGCCCCGTCGTCGGGGTGTTGCAAGGGTCGCGATAACCAGCGCGACGCGGAAACAGTAGCCGCGGAGTGGGGGCTCGTAGGGGGAGCACTGAGGAGGGAGGATGAGAGGTACGGTGGCTCTATACGTCTGCTTCGATGTGCTACACGGGAGATGTTGGAGGAGCTGTGTTATTGACGGAGGGTTGGGAGGTTGCGGGGGCCCATCATCGGCTATCGTTCTTGGAAGCGCGGCCGGGCGCCCATGAGCGACAGCCGGGTTCACCATTAAGTGAAACTATGTTATCTCGTCCGCTGTATGATGGAACTTTCGAAGCTAGGCTGGTGGGCGGGTGGGTCGTGCCCCGTGCGTGGCGGCAGGGTACGGCACTTCCGTGGCGTGGGGGTGGGACGAGATATCGGCGGGTGCCATGTCCGACCCGCGTAGCAATGACGCGGCGACCGTCATTTAGTATACAGTAGCACGATTTTACTATCATCGTAGGAAGTAGATTTCACGTACTATGTTCACGTACCACCGATGACTACAATGACGATGATGATATCGTGCCATGCATAGAATGATCCGCCCTTTATATTGCGGCCCGCTCTGATGAGACGACCTGAATCATGCGCCTTTGTTACCGGTCGCCATACATCTAGTATGACGTCTACATGTAGCGACCAGTCTCTATTATAGCGCTGCGTTGGGAATGCATCAGACATGCGGTATACTATATATGCCGTCATACACCATATTATGCCGTGAGCACGCACCATGCAGCTATTCCGGTTAGCTCCCCTCTCCCTCCCCTCCCCTCCCTCACCTCAGTAATAGCAGGCGGGACGCATGTGGCTGCCTTAGCGTGCTTGCCGAGCTCCGGATAGGATGGGTATGACTTCGGTAGGGACACCAGGGGGGCGCTCCTGTCTTGGCTATAGCCCGTTGGATTACCGAGGAGGGGCTAGGAAACAAAGGACGATGGCCGATAGCTTGAGCTGTGATAGCACTTCGTGTTCCCCACTGTGGTCCTCAGAACAACTCGGTCGGAGCGAGTGGATGCAACAGACAAGCACTTGTAATCAATTTCAATTTCAATTTGCCGTCAGACTACTCGTACATGTAATGGTGTGAATTATACAAAAAGGCCAGTAACAAATTCACCGCTAAAAGAAGTATTTAAAGATCAACACAACAAGCTGCCTAAAGCGGCTCGCATCCCGCACGAGGCGGGATGGATTAGTGATGCGCGCACGGTTTAGAGTCCGGGCCACGCGCGTGCACGTGTGGGCGAGGGTGATCCACGGACGTGCGTTGCATATTCGACAACGGGATGGCGCACGAATCTTCGCCGTCTCATGAGGCGGCGAGCACGCTCCCAAGCCGCCACCAAGCTCAGGACCCCGAGAAACTCTTGCGAGTAATATGGCATGATGGTGAGCCCGGGTGGTGCCTCGAGTGCCTCGCGATGAGCTGGCACCCCGATCCGCGGCCAAGCATGCGATACGTTGCACAGCGTGGCGCACCCCCGTGCTCACCTCACCCACTTTGCCGAAGACTATGCATGTGCACTCCGACATGTCCAAGATGACGTCTTGTCGAAGAGGGCCCTTCTGTCCCGGCTCCGTGTTGTGCCACGCTGCATCCCGCACTGCCAACCTCCGTTGTATGTCGCCCAACATGGCGGAGCGCTCAATAAACCGATCCACAACCGTGGCCTAGGGCACCGTAGTGTACTTGACCTCGTACCGCATAGTCTTGAACTCCAACATTGTGGCCTTCAAGCTCCGGGGATCATAGCTCCCGGTCACGACGTTGAACACCGTGAGGGGGAGCTTTGCGTCCGGCATCTTGTCCTCGACTTCATCCCTAGGTACTGTGTTGCCGAGAGGCACTGCCCGCTTGAACAAGTCATCCACCTTCCTGGCGGCGGCGTACAACGATACCCAGGTCGTGAACACGGTGATCGCAGACGGCGTATGCGATAGCGTCGTGTTGCACACGCAAATGAGCGTTTCCGTGTACCAAGAGGTTCATGAGCGCCATAGAGGTCGACAGTGACGGGGTTGTGCTATGTTGAGGGCAGAAGGATTTGGCTGCTAACCACCGGGGCCATGCATGGGCTAGGTAGAAAGAAGTACCCGGCAGCGACCTCCCGCGACTCATGCGGAGACATGACAGTCCGCGCGGTGGGGATGGCCACCGTCCACATGCCCGATCCCGCGTCGACCTGGCCGAACAAGATCCGTTTCCCTATATGTGACAGGGAGATGGCCTCCTCATTCTGAAGCCGGGAGTGATTGGCATGGTCTAGAAATGCCGTCAACTCCTTTTGCGAGCTCGCCGCAGCCTCCGCCTCCCGCTCCATCATTCGGGCCTCCGCGTCGCTGAGGTGGCAAGCAGTATAGCCGTCTGGAGGCGGCCCTACGCCTCGCGCACCGCCGCGGCGTAGTTGGCCGACCCACGAGCATCGTTGAGGAAGTGGTCATCATACCAGCGGGCGGAAAAAATTGCGTCGAAGCTGCCTCGGTCAAGTACGGACTCAAGCGGTGGATAGACGAAACCATGGGGGAAGGTGTTGGTGTCGGAGTTCCTAGTGAGGAACCACGGGAGGATGTCATTCATGCAACCGATGAAGGCGGCATATCACGAACGGTAGCCATGCGGCCGATGCCAGCGCCCTTCAACCGTGCGTGTGCGTGGGGAGGTGAATCTACCGCGCGCCATGGCCACTGCATCCTCGCTAAAAGTAGCCGCATCTGCGGCCGTCGATGAGTCAGGGTCGTGCCAAAGCTCCGCCAAGAAATCGGCGACCACTGGGTTGGTGTCGGTGCCCTACGTGGAGGGATATAAAGAGACCCCTAGCACCCGCTCGACCGCAGTGAGGACGGTGGCATCCACCGCCTCCGCGAAGGCCCCCAATAACTCAAACGGAAGGCAGTTGCAGAGCCAATCCCCGCTATGTGTTGCATCCAATGCTTGAGCAGGGCCCATGCGTGGTGATGCAGCAGGGCGTGGGTGTACCGACGGCTGGGCTGGATGTACTGGCAGCTACTGGCAGCATCTTATCCCGGGCCGCCCTTGGACGACCTTCATCATCCTGAACTGCCGCTTACTATTTTAAAACACGTAAAGCGACGAATCCTCCTCTGCAGCAGAATAAATAACTATGTACATCTAAATATAAGTCTACACTTCTAAATACAACGCAATACTTACCGTATGGGGTATGGGACCCCCCCCCCCCCCCCCCCCCCGATTGCTCCCGGCTCCGCCGGCCTCGGCGTGCGTGCGCGCGACTGTGGCGGATACGGCGCGCCAGCCAGCAGTTCTAGCACACAAGGATACTTCATCGTCGCCACCAACACAATAAGCAAACAAACTCGCGCTTGCCGCAAGCAATTGCTTATTGCAATTGCTTCTCAATTGCAATTGAACGGCATCCCGGGCTTCAAGGCAGCCGTCCGCAGCTGCGAGCCTGTTTGTAACCCAGCGCCAGAACCAAGTTTTGAGCAGTCGGAGGACGATGACAGGCGGGGTTGTCACCAGCGCGCGGCGTGCTGTGCCGACGTCGTCGCGAGTCGGCAGCAGCTGCCACGTGCGGGTGGGTCGCCGACCCACCGCGACCTACGCGCCGATGAGGGCCGCCGCCCGTAGCCGTGTCCGGATTCGGAGTCACGCCACTCGGTGCAGCGCGGCCCCACCCAGCGGCAAGGTGGACGTGGCGAGGTGCGCGAACGGCGCGGGTGCGGTGGAGTTCCCGACGGTAGAGCAGTGCGTGGGCGGGACGCCGCTGGTTCGCTTGCAGCGACTGCCGGGCAACACTAGCAACGTCATACTCGCCAAGCTGGAAGGCGACAACCCTGCGGGCTCCGTGAAGGACAGGTCTGGAACTGCGGTGGGCTTGTAACTGCTTAGACCCCTCCCAGCAACACGCGCATACGTGCCAACGTGCCGCGGTGGTGCCGAGGGCGGCGCTAACTAACGACACGCCCCCGCCGCGCATCCAGGCCCGCGCTGAGCATGATCCAGGAGGCGGAGCGCAAGGGGCTGATCGCGCCGGGCGACACGCTAATCGAGGCCACCAGCGGCAACACCGGCATCGCGCTCGCCATGGCCGCCGCCATCAAGGGTGCGCGCCTGCACTCCCGCCTCCAAGTCCTGCCCCCTCCCTCCCATGTTGTCGCCCCAATCTGAACCAGGCCGAGGTCGGAAGACTGGAATGACAATGATTTATTTAAGACAACACATGTAATTATCAACCTGGCCCGTTGCCGCTCGAATCAAGGCTACAAGATGAAGCTAATCATGCCGAGTAACATGACGGAGGAGCGCCGGGCCAGCATGGCCGCGTATGGCGCGGAGCTGATCCTGGTGGAGGCAGGCAAGATGGAGGTGGCGCGCGACCTGGCCAAGCAGATGGAGGCGGCCGGAGAGGGCACAGTGCTGGACCAGTTCGGCAACCTGGACAACCCGCTGGCGCACTACCGAGGCACCGGCCCAGAGATATGGGAGCAGACGGCGGGCACGGTGACCCACTTTGTGTCGTCCATGGGCACCACCGGCACCATCATGGGCACCTCCACCTTCCTCAAGGAGCAGAACCCCGACATTCAGATCGTGGGGCTGCAGCCGAGCGATGGCGCCAAGATCGCTGGCATACGAAAGTGGCCGCAGGTGCGCGCCCGCCTGTTTCCTCCTGTCCCTGTCAGCAGGGAGCACACCCCCCCCCCCCCCCCCCCCCACCCCTTCGGGTGCTGATGCACCTATATTACCTGGGCTTGCATGCTATCCATAGAAACATTCGGTAGTTCCGCTACAGTTTGGTCTACACCTCAACTATCACAGACTGGGCAATTTCCTTCTTGCAGTGTTCAGATTCCCGTGACGGCACCCGTAGGCGTCCCTCAAGCCGCCAACCGCATGCCTGCGCAGGAGTACCTTCCAAGCATCTTTGACTCGCGCCGCGTGGACCGCGTGATGGAGATCAACGAGCGCGAGGCGGACGAGACGATGCGGTGTGTGCACCCCCCCCCCCCCCCCCCCCGGCTCCTTCTACCTCTTTCGCCTTCACCCTGCTATCCCCTGCCTGCCCGCCTGAGTTGCTGTACGCTTGCTATGGCGTCAAATGTAGTTTGGTTGCGGAACGGTTGGTGAGAACTGAATGTGGGCATGAGCAGGCAAAAGGGCCTGCACACTTTGGGGTTGGCAATCTCATCTGAATGCGAAAGACCTCCCGAACAATTCAAGCGCCAGAACTTCTGAGTTAAATCTCACTAAATGCTGAATTTAGCCGGATCGGTGTCAGCCTGAGTTGCAACCGTGCACATACTGTCACCCCGATGTGCTTTGAGGGTCACTCCACGCTAGACTTCCGGTGGAGATCGGGTGTTAAACCTGAACTCCGGCGCTGAATTCAGCAGCACAGTCTGCAGGCTGAATTCAGACGCATCTCCCCGAGTTGGCTTCCGTCTTCACCTGTACCGTCTCGGGGCCACTCCCGCGAAGCTTCCCCTGGCATTGACGGGATGTGGGGGGGCTGGTTGGGGGTGGTGCGCAGGGCGATGGCCAAGGTGGAGGGCATTTGCGCGGGACAGTCATCCGGCGGCGCCGTCTCAGCGGCGCTGAGGCTGTCTGCGGAGGTGGAGAACGCGGTGATCGTGGTCATTGTCTGCGACCGCGGCGACCGCTACCTGTCTACCGGTGAGCGCGGGACTCCCCCCCAACCCCCCCCCCCAACACACACACACACACACACACACACACACACACACACACACACACACACACACACACACACACACACCAGCACATAGGCTGCGGCACCACTCCAGTAGGCAGGCCCCCTGGACAGCCACGACATGCTGCTGAAGGAGGTACAACATGCATGCTGGCGGTGCATTCATCGGCAGTGATTCCCAAGGGCTCATCAAAACAGATATATGCTGCTCTCACGTATGTTGTAGCGAATGAACCACTTTAACAAGCGGTTTTATGCCCTGCTGGTTTTATATCACCTGTACCTCTGATGGAGCAAGCATCATCAAAACCCATATTCCTGCCAGCAAATCGCTATAAGGGTGCTCGTAGTCCTGGATTGTCGTATTGCCACATTAATATGTATTTATTATCGGTTAATTAATTAATACTGGATCTAAAATGCCGCGATCAACGGTACCTGTAGTTTACCAAATGCACATGGCGACTAGGTACACTTATTTATCGCAATATACGCGGTCGTCTATGAACCCTAGACGATCGATATATTGCCGCATGCCCCACAATGCCGATACGATTGAACGAAACGTACAGCGACAGCATATTGACGAAACGCGCGCGCGCGAAAAGTTAGCGACTATGCGAACCACAGGGCGATCGCACAAGTCGCCCCGCGCGCCTCCGAAAGTACGCCGATAGTAGCGTATGCCTATCGTAGCTGCCCTGCCCGGACGACAGGCGTACGACGTGTGCGACCACCACTGCCGCCCTCACGCCCCCACCCAAACTCCCCCGGAGTCCTATCCGAACCCCGCTCCCCTTTCCGTATATCGACGCAGATAGACAACATGGCAACTACAGGTACTCTGTGCCTGGGCTAGACGCTGCCCACAAGGGAGCGCCCTGTCGGATGGAGGGTTGAGCCATCCGGCGTCGCTCCTGGCTGAAGTGGGCGCCGATGCCATCGCTTCGACTGCCTGCTGAGCGCTCGTTGTCTGCCGGCAAGCACAGGTGGCTTCTCGCCCGAGGCGGCCGCCGCCGACCCGCGCCCCTGCACGCCCGCGGACTTCCGCTCCGCGGTGACGCGCCTGCCGGTGGCGTACCCCGGTCCGCACTACGTCGTCTTCACCGCGGACCCCGACCCCGAGACCGGCCTCTCCTGGTGTCCGGATTGCCGCCGCGCGCTGCCTGCCGCCCGCAGGCTGGTGGCGGAGAAGGGTGGCACGCTGCTGGAGGCGCGCGCCTTTCCCCCCCCCCTTCGTCCCCCCCCCCCCCCCCCCTTCATCCCCCCCCCCCCCCCCGGCATCCTAGGGGCCCCGATTTCACAGGTGTTACTACAAGTTGCTACTGCGAGCTCGGACCCTTTTTCACAGTTTTGTAATTTGTTCTTTCACATCATGAAATGCTAACATGAAGACCAAAGTGTCCCATACGGGATTTTCTGTTTTTCACGATATGCTTATTCTGCTTGTTTCCATTATGTTGTCTTTTAGGATTTTGGGATGATTGATACGGGAATGTCTCACCATAAATAAAACATAAACGTATTAAAGACCCGAAACCAAAGAGTGTGGAGAAACTCTATTCGACAGTGCCAATCGGGCCATCACACGGAGATATTCCTCGTGTGCACGTTAGAGCCGATTGGTGACCGCAGAGACGCTGAGCCGTGAGGCCGGGCGCGCAGGTCAACGTGGGCGACCGGCCAGCGTGGAAGGACGCGGGCCACCCGTACCGGCACGAGCAGGACCTGCAGCTCACGGGCGTGCCGACCCTGATGCGCTGGACGGTGGACGGCCCCGCGGCGCGCCTGGACTCGGCCCTTGAGGCGGCAGCCACGGACGAGGAGTCGGAGGCGCTCATCGCGGCGTTCGTCGAGGAGACCGCCTGAGGGGGGCTGACAAATGCGGTGCCCCCGCATTTCCCGCTCCGATGCGTGCGATGGCAAGGAGGGGACCGGGTAGTGCGATACTAGGATAGTCGCCACTAGGCACCGGCCTAGCCCAGGCTGTAATGCTGGCCGGGCGTGCACGAGACTAGATTGATGCTCACTTCAAATTCACGCCAATACACCACATGTCCACGAAGAAGCGCTACAAGTAGGGAGTCTAATCCATGGACTGCTTCATACCCATGTGGCAGCTCGCTTGGCTTGGACGTGTCAGCCAGATGGGATTTGAGCGTCTTCCCCGCTGAATGCTGGCGGCGTCATGGGTGCCTCACAAGCGCCCCAGGGGCAGCCCCAACATGACCTATGGCCGCGCGGTTCAGAAGGCCCTCAAGATGTTTGGCATCGACATCACATGGCAGCCAACAGTGACCGGCCGCAGGTCAGACTGGCACCAAGCGCTGAAGCACGACAATTTTAAAGGAAACCCAAAGAAGAGCAGATGAAACCCTGATGAAACTTGAACTTGAATTATCTGTGTGTTGTAGCCCCATCATGCACCACATTGTGCTGATGCGGGAATTCCACCCCATTTCCCAGAGAATGTATGTGGTGTTGAAGGCCCATCATCCGTGATTGTTTTCTTGACAAAGCATGTATAGTATTGACTAAGCGACTTATATCATAGATTCGGGAAGCGCCCATGGCAAGTACTCGTACGGCCAAGCCGGAATTGGTTCCAGCAGATATGAAGCTGGATGAACCCGGCTGGAGAGGTTTCATGTTGATTGTAGGGTTAACCCCCCAAAGCCCATACGGCCGGTTGGAAGAACGCCGGAACTTGGTTATGGATAGCTAGACGGGACACCTGCGATTTGTGCGCGCTACAATCGTTGCCCGCGGAACGTTCAGGCTATAGAAAGCTGCGAGCTCAAGCATCCCGAAAAGGTGATTTAGTGCTGCGCGGAGGAGTGGCACTTGAGCTGACCGTTTTTCCCGCCATGAGCGGTGAGGACTCGCGGGTGAAGGCGCGGAATAAAACAAGGAGGTGGAGGCAGCTCAGCAGGCGGTTTGCATAACTTCTCCGGTTTCTGCTCACATCGATAGGTACAGGTGCCGACGCAATCACAAGAACCCGCATCCTAATTCTCATCCGAGTCAAGGTGCTGGCGAATTGTCCTTAATTCCGTAACAAATAAGTCCGTCATGATTTGTGTCCTCAATTTCGTAGCAAACAAGACAGCCGCGATTTGGGCTCTGCGTAGTAGTGCGCGTGCATGTGGCATTTGTTCTCAGAAGTGCTGCAGCGCCCGTGTGTACACAGACAGCCTGACTCAATATGAATGCATTGGTTTGGTTAAAACTTTCATATCATCTTGCACTTATATTGATCCGTTACTTTGTCTATATGAAAGCTTTTATGATTGACTCCATACGAAACTTTTTACTGGAATAAACTTTATATTCTCAACCGTGTGTAACTTGCTCGAAGCCACGAAACATTATAGGCTTTGTAGAATAATGAATGCATGATTAATTCTACAATATATGAAATATATATGTTATATATATCTGTGTGTGTGTGTATACAATTACCCTGGATTGTACTCTATCATAAACGGCTTACTATACAATAAATAACAACAGCTAAAAGAAAAAAGCTTATACCGTGATGTAAATCTTCAGTCCCTTGCGCTATGGGGGTTGCCGGATCTTTTCATTATAGGGAGTAAATGGAAACCTTTTCACAGCGATTCCAAGGTGCACGCGAGGCAGTGGGCCCTCGCGGGAAGGGAGGGAAGGGAGGGCAAGGACCGCATAGACAAGTGGACATCACTGGGATAAACCTGCGGGATCACTGGTCATCTGAGCAGAATCGGCAAGGCCATGCGGTGCCTCAATGCTCCACCTCTTTTCGCAGATGTCCGTCACACTCCGCGGAGCCACCGACACCGGCGGCGTCCCGCAGCTCACGCAGCAATACTTACACCGTGGGGACCCAAGAGCACATGGGGAGAGATTACGGGGCTGGGCTATCTTGCGGGCTTGCGGCCGCCGGGCGGCGCGGACTTGGGCGCCGCCCGCTTGGCCTTGCCGGGCGCCTTGGAAGCCGCGGGCGCCGGCGGGGCGGGCCGCCCGGGCAGCTTGCGCCGCGAGGTGTCGAGCCGCGCCTGCAGGCCGCCCAGCGCGGCGCGGATGCCGCGCAGGTCGCCGCCCAGCGCGGACGTCACGCTGCCCGCGTCGCTGCGCCCGTCGTCGGGCGGCCCCTCCACGTCGGGCGCCCGCCGCTCCAGCTCGTCCAGCAGCGCGTCCAGCCGCTCGTCGTCGTCCAGCCGGTGGACGAGCTTGAGCTGCTGCACGCGGCGGTCCACCGCCGCCAGGCTGCGCCGCAGGTACGTCACGTCCGCGGTGAAGCCCTCCATGTCCAGCGCGCGCCGCGCCTCCACCGACGCCAGCTGCGCGCCGCAGTCCCACCGCGGCAACCAGCGAAACGCACTCAGGGCGGCACGAGAGGAGAGCACAAGGCGGAGGAACGGCGTACCGGTGTACACCATGCCACAAAATACCGAGCCGTTTGTCCGCATCGAGAAGGCAGTAGAGTGCCGGGACAACGGGGATGCGTTCGGATGCGTTTCAACCATCCAAGTATACCGCTCCCTTCGTTGCTGGGTGAAGCGGGTCAGAAACCATGACCATGCGCCGCGCTCAAAGTAAGGAACCGGTATGCGCCATGTCGCCCCGCCCGGGTGTAGCGGCACCCTGATCACAACATCCGAGGCTCGATGAACTATTTTAGGCACTGCTGGAACGCCCGTCAGGTGAGTCAATGCCCGGATGAGCGACGCCGCCGTACTGCCGGTAGCTATAGCAGGGAATGCTCCCGCCCACAATGCAGCGGAACGGACCCCCTCCCGCCCCCCTCCCCCTCGGCATAGGCATGACACGTGCGCCACGGCTGCCTCACAGCGATGCGCCCACTAAACCACGACCACGCCAGCGACGCCCACCACACCCACCTTCTCCTCCAGCGCCTTGACCTTGGCGGCCAGGTCGGCGACGCGCTTCTCGTACTGCGCCTTGACCGCGCTGTGCACGCCCTCCAGGTTGATCAGCTCCTCCTCGCGCGCCTTGAGCTGCTCGCGGAACGCGCCGACGTACTCCTCCGTCTTGGCCTCCGCCAGCGCGCGCGCCGCCTCCACGCGCTCGCCCGCCTCGCGCGCCACGTCGCCCAGCTGCGCCTCCATCGCCGCGCGCTCCTGCGCCAGCGCCGCCTCCGCCGCCACCGCCGCGCTCGCCGCCTCCTGCTTCTCGCGGCGCAGCACGATCAGGTCCTTCGTCGTCTGCAGCAGCGTCGCCTCCGTCTTCTTCAGCTTCCCCGCCTGCGCGTCCAGCCGCTGGTTGTACGCCACACGGTGCGCCTCCTCGTCCTGCTCCCGGATGCGTCGGTCCGACAGCAGCGCGGAGATGCGCTCGTTGGCGAACTGCTTCTGCTCGTTCAGCTGCGCCTGCAGCGACTCGATCTTGAGCATCATGGAGTCCGTGTTGGCGGAGGGCAGGTACACCGTGCGCATCACGCGCTCGGGGGAGCCGCCGCCCCGGCCGCCGGCGGAGGAGCCGGTGCCGGCCGAGGGGCGTGCCGGCGGCCCGCCACCCGGCGCGCGCGGGAACACGGTCATCCGGTCCGGCTTGGCGCCGCGGAAGTACGTGATCTCTTGCTCCACCGGCTGCGTGAGCGACAGCAGGTGCTGGATGCGCTTGCGGTCCTCCGTCTCCTGCGGGAGGGCGCGCGCGCACCAGACCGGTCGTCAGGTCTGCCCCCTTGACCGGCCTCCGTGCCGTGCACATGTCGGGTCCCTGCGCCACCTCTTTGCGCCGCCACAGCGCATCGGACCCCGCCGACTCCGCCAGGACCACGAGAGAGATTTGCGTGCTGCCTCAGCTCGGCTCCGCCGCTACCGTCAGGGTGGGTTCTCGTGCACCACACTCCCACCCGCAGGCACCGCTGTGTCCGGCAGGGCTAAACGGAGGGGGAAGGTTGGGGGGGGGGGGGGGGGGGGGGGGAGGAGGGGGGGGGGGGGGGGGGGAGGCACTGCACCTGCAGCTTAAGCTCATCGTTCTCGGCCTGCAGCGCCAGCAGGCGCTCGCGCTCCTCGAACAGGTAGGTGTGGCTGTCGGACAGCGCCTTCTGCAGCTCTCGAACCTGCCAAGCCACAACCAACCGCGGGGGACACGGCGGACTTCGGCCACCCTTCATGGTAGCCATGCGTACCCTCCAGGGTGCAAACGTTCTTATGGTAGCCTCCACGTGTGAAAATCCGGGCTATGTGTGGCGCAGCGGCGGAGAAGCCGAGCACTTCGAGTAGGACTGGGGCGGGGTTCTCGTCGTCGGCGGGAATTTATAATCCCGAGTCGGGGTTTTCAGGTTTGGGTTTACCTCGTCGGCGCGCTTGCGGTTCTCCCACTCCAGGCGATGCAGCTCCCGCTTGTCCACAGCGCACGCATCCAGCCGAGTCAGCAGCTCGCCACGCTCTCGCTCGAACTCGTCCAGGCGCTGCTTGTAGAAGCCCAGCAGCTGCGGGCTGGGCTGGAGCTCGCCCGGCGCCGGCGGCCGGTTCTCCTTGCTCACCAGCACGCCCGGCTCCACCTCCACCCCCCGCGACCCCGCCATACCCGCGCGCTCCACGCCCCACACTCCACCCCCGGCCTGGCCGGACGGACGTTGGGTGCTTTGCTTGCGGAGCTGCCGGGGGATGCGGTGTCCTGATGAAACGCGTCGCGGCTGCTCGTCGGCGGATGTGCGCGCAACCGAAGTGTTCCGGCATTTCCGACGACGAGGACGGCACGACACAGCAGAAAGGCATCATCATGATTGGGTACTCCTCCGCCCCCCCCCCCGTTCTGCGCCTTCATCGTCACTTGCCTTCTGACGTGACGTACCCGGGTACCTGTATACCCGAACAAAGTCGTCGCGGGCAGCTCGCGCGACGATTGAGGTAGCGACTATGAACGTTGACTCGGCGTTGACCGCCATCCCGTCATTTGAGAAAGGGCGCGGGGGTGCGATACCCGAGTAAATGTATTTGATGACCGTCAAATCAGGTGAAATCGCTAAATTAATGACGTGGCAGCGGGGCGAGTCGGAATATCTTGATTATATAGATATTTTAGCCGTTCATAATAAATAAGTTCGCCCCGCCGGGTCGCCATCGCGCGGCATAAGCCGCTCAGCACTTGACCCCTTGGGCCAACTGCTGTCGTAGGTCTGGCATACCCTGTAGCCAGTAGACAGATGCCCCATTCGAGACCCGAAAGGGCTAGTGCATTAACGGGGTAAACATGGGACACGGGCCCAGTCGATATTGCCATGAAATGACATTATAGCCGGGAATCGATCCCGGGACCTCATGAGTAAATAAGAGACCACCGCTCTATTTTATTTACATGAGCTAGCCGCAAAAGGCGATATCGGAAATCACCAAAATAAAAGGCAATCAGAAAGGTCCTCTACAACGACTGCGAGGTGGAAGCAGCAACATGAGAAGACGCAGAATGGGCACGAGCCCACGCATCAGACTTGGCCATCTGCACACCGCTCTATCGAGCGGACAAACAACGAGCCATGTACTCGTACCTCACTCCGCGCCCGATCCGCTCCACGTATATACTCACCAGCGCCGTACGCACGACGACATTGATTTCAGGGTTGCGCCAAAAAATGGCATGCAAGTCATGGTACTACATCCTAAAGTCCCAACTTCAGCTGAATTCAGTTTAGCATGAATACCTCCCGGAAATGGCATGAATACCCCCATATCTGAAGTCCCTCTAGAATAACGAGATACGGGACGTAGCCGTAGTATATGCCCCACATGCTTTGTGTGGCGGATAGTATGGAATAGCCCACTATCAGTATATTAGCTAGTGTTGACGCGATCATCGGCAATACGAGAATATATAGTGTATTACTATATTATGTACGGACCGGGGGAGGGGGGCAATCTGAATTCGTATATGTGATTGTATAACTACATATGTCATTTGTATATGTTATCCTTGGCGCCAGCTGTAATTGGCCATGCTGCTCTCTTGCTTGGCGGCTGTTTGACGCTGCGATGCTGGAAGGATAGCCACAACGCATATTACACCTTGCCACACCACTTTTCCTCACCAAACCACCCTCTTCCCTCACGATACAAACGAGTATGGATGCCGCGGACCCAGCCGCGCAGCCTGCACTGAACGCCGGCGACGCGGGTGGTGGCTTTCATGCGTGTCATCGGCGGGAGGCGCCAAGCAACCAACCTCCAGCACTAACACCGAGGCGTCATCAGCCCGCGGCCGCTCCGCCGCCCGCCTCCTTGCTATCCCCCGTAGTGTTGGACTCTTGGTGACGTCTATTCCCAGTTCCCTATCGCGCCTATTCTGTCCGTGTCCCATACCGGCGGTCCCGATGTTCCGATAGAACTCGACGACGACGATGAGGATGATAAGCTCAAACCCACATGGGATCTCACTGCAAAGGCGGGAGGGTCATAGGTTTGTAATCACACACATGTAACAGTATTTTCATCAACCGTTAACGAATTTTGCCACTTCTCCGCGCCGTTGGGGTGGGGGGGGGGGGATTCAAGCCTGAATTCAGCATGAAGACCTGCATACATGAACTCAAGTAGACCCGTTGCATGAGTGTGGAATCCAGAGAGCCGCAAAGATCAATCGTAGTAGTCGCTACATTGTACAGCCCCGCGTCCGCCGACTCGCCGACTTGGGGCCCGGCGTCCGTCGACGGACGGGCGATGGTCGTCCGGCGTCCGGCGACGGACGAACGACGGCGTCCGGCGTCCGGGTCCGGACCTTAGAAACGGCGTTCAGCTCAGCATGAACTGAATACCTTCAGCGCAACCATGGTTCATGTCGCCCGCGAACTCAACGTTCTATTAGGAGACAGGTAGGGCAATATTAGAATAGAATGGATCACGTGTTGATAATTTGCCTTTTTTGAGAGTAAACTGACATCTACATCTTGGTCGTATTGCGAATCGATTACGGATAGCACTTTTGACATTTTCTTATTAATGTACACTGCCCATGTAATATGAAAATAAATATACGTACATTTCTCCAAATTGTATGAAGTTACAGTAGTAGTAAGTAATGCATACAAATGCAAAACCGTTAAAATACGATATTGTTATCATCATGCATTTGATGATATGTACCAATTATCAACGACGATATTCCTGAGTCGTATCAGGTGCCTACTGGTGTCAGCTGTGGATATATAATGACATAATATTATCGCCTGCCGCGTATGTTCATCATTGGGGCAAGTAAGGTTTATTTCAAAGTCCATGATATATTCGCACCCATAAACTCTGACATTGGTATTGCCCGTTTAGGCTCACAATACATTAATCCCATGTACGACGACAGCGAGACACATGCTGCCCCCCCCCCCTCCCCCCGCTGACGGACAAATAATTACTTGGTCAGCAGTCCTTGCTGACCCTAATCAAATTTGTGACATCTAGGGCATTGGCATCACTTGGGTCATGCCCAGTCTTGGAGCGCCTCCCTACTAGGACGTCCCGTCTGCCACACCAGTATGCCTATGTATGTATGTAGATATCGAGCATGTAAAAGCAGCAGCTTATGCAATAGATCTTGCGAAACTATACATAGGCGGATGTACATTTTTACATATATATATATATATATACACATAGATATATATAGTTCTATACATATCGGACCTCGAGGCATAACATTTTTTGCTCCCGCTTGCAGCGGTTCCTATCGGCTGCGGGGCATATGATGCCTAGCCTCTATATCTATATTCTACATCCGCGATATCCTATGTATTCGCAGACTTGCGCCCTTAGTCTTGCTTGAGTGTGCACTCGCACGCGCGCTTGGTTTGCGCTCTAGATGTCTTCAATGGAGCACCTATGCCTTTCAGCTCCACCTTTGGCGCGCCCACTTTTGAGGGTGCACCTGTATGTGGGCTTTCCGGCTTCACCAGTGTTCTTGCAATCTTCTTGCCCCTTAGTGGTTACCAAGAGGGGGAGACGTCGGGTACATCGAATCCTTATATGCATGCATACACATACATATATGCACATATCTTCATATGCTGTCGTCACTAAGATTATCTATCTTTATGGGCGTCTGTATATGCGCACATATGTCATGGTTATAGATGCATACAAAAACGTTCTCGCGCGTGCACATCCACCCGTCCACATATGTCTATTCATTGCTTCTGTCATTGACTATCGTTTTTTGCGACATTGTTCCCCTTCTCGCCCAGTGTACGTGTAGGGAAGTCTGCAGCCTCGCATACGCGCGTTGCTGTATGGCAGCTTGCCCCATGTCTGGTCTTCCTGCTCATCTGTTGGCCACTCCGGACCACTCTTCTGCTTCTGCCACTTTTGCCTTGCAGAGCCTGCCGCACCAAGGCAAGGCATCGTATTTGCAGTCGGCTGGGCAGTTTATGTCACATTCTCGTGGGACGTACACTTGGTCCCGTCGCGCCACTCTGCTGACAGAGTGCTCGCTGGTGCTGACTGGTGCTCGCTGGCCCCCGGGTCTACGGCGCGCCCTTCACTTCAAGACTGCTCTCCTTTGGCGGTCGTGGCCTTCCTGGAGTACTGGCGCTTGTCGCATGTGAGCAGTGCGCCTGCAAGCGCGCTGCCGCTAGCGCATGGCACGTCGGTTCCTGTGGCCCCATCCACGCTACGCACCGCTGCCAACTTCAACTTGTCCGGCATCATGACCACCCTTTGGCGCTGCGGCCCTTGGCGCCCCGAGGCTGCAAGCGGCAACTCGCGTGCACGATACCGTGCAGCAGTGTCTGCAGGGGTATGAGCTACAGCGCTTCGCGTCTGCGGGCGCGACTCCCGCTGTTGCCGTACCCTTGGCTTCTGAGACGTACTTGAGCGCGGTTTCGGATCTGCACATCAGCATCGCTGCCTCTTCCGAGCTACCTTTGCGTGGTGCTGTGGCGTGACCTATGCATGTTTAGGAGCGGGGCTAGGGCCGCGGTTCGGGAATTTGGCGCTAGGGGGCTGCCTTGCCACAGCGGGTAGGCGTTGTGGTTGGGTGGGGATGCGGGCGGTCGGGTCCGCGAGAGGGTCCGGTGTTGGCGGATGACTCGGTAGGTCGGGTTTCAAGTGGGGATGGGGGGGGGGGGGGGGGGGGGGGGCTGCGGCCCGCGATGTGGCTACGACCGCGGCTGACGTTCCAGCGCCGCCCGCCGCCGAGGCCGCGGCCTTGGCCTCAGCAGCCGGAAGGCGGGGGGCGGCGCTCTCCTTGGGTGCGCCGGTGGGCAGAGGGGTGCTTTTTGGGGGTGCGCGGCCTGAGTCGACGGTGGTCCAGCCCGTGAGCTGTGCCATCGCCGCCCGGATGAAGAGGGCACGCTCGGTGTCCGTATTGTCTGGGCGGGTGTATGTGTGCAGGTAGCCGCCGCCGTACGCGTCTAGGGAGACGTCAAGGAAGCTGAGGCCGACTCCACGGGTAGCGAGCGCGCCGAGCAGCCACGCGTGTCTGCTGGCCAGCTGACCAATCGCTGTCATACGCGGAGGGGGGGGGGGGCATGCGGTAGGCGTTGGGGTTGTTGGGGTCATCTTCGATGGTGAGGCGTAGGCGGCGGGTCCGCGTCGCGAAGATCATTGCCAACGGGGAGGTGACCGACATATCGACCCGCATGGCCCTCGGCTCATTGAATAGCGGTGTGCGTGGAATGGCGGTTTGGGCCGGCAGGGGGGAGGGGGGTGGGGCATCACTTTCTTTGGGGCGGGGGGTCAAGGGGTTCGAAGTGGCCGTCAGTGACCCATAGGAAGAAGTCGTCGCTGATCTGTTTCGATGCCTCGTGCCCGGAGACGGCGGAATATCGGGGTTGGGTTCAGTGCTGATCTGGAGGTGGAGTTCCGGCATGTGGTTTCTTGCGGGGAGGCAGATCAGTGCTCCATGTGGCGCCCCCGCGAGGAGAGTGGCGTCATCTTGTGAGGCCAGTTCTAGGCGGGCTGTTGTGGCGGCAGAGCGTGGTTTATGGATATGGCGTATTTCCAAGGTAGCGTATAGGAACGGATCGGGGAGGCGTACCATCGGGAACGGCTGGTTAGGGGCGCCGGACGGAGGGGGCGGTGTTGGAGGGTGCCTCATGCGCTTGCCAAGCTGCGTCTGTGGGAACGATAGCCACTGACTCGAGGTTTGCCGGTCTGCAAGTGGAGCCTTTGGCGGCGGCGGCGACTTCGCGGGCGTGCATGAGGGTTAGGAACGATGTTGGTCAACCACATGTGGAGTTCGGTGGCCGACATGCTCGCGAGGGCTGGGCTGGCGATATGGAGTGTGCTAAGAGCACGGATGGCGAATGTGATGATTGGAGCGTCTACACGAGGTTGTGAGGCTTGGCCGGTGGTGGTACACAGGCGGTTCGCCGTCGCTGTACGGGGGTCGGCTTGCATGCGGATGGCCTCAACGGCATGGACTTTGGGAAAGGCGAGTTTCACAGTGCCCGTCATGCCGTCGTCATCATGTCTCGGGGCTCAGTCTTGCCAACCGCTTTAATTAAGGCGTTTGGAGCGGACGTATAGTTCCAAAGAAGTTGCTGTGATGTGGGGCCATATTTCTTGATGTTGTGGAGAATGGCCGCCACCGCGTTGTGGCGTTCGACAGAGGTGGTGATGTCGTGTGGGGGGTTATTGGCGATGTCGTTTTGAGTACCATGGTGGCTGTGTCCGACGGGGGGAGAGGTTGTACGCGCACGTAAGGGTTAGATATTTTAGATCGTGCAGGGTAAGTTTGCAGAGCGTAGGCATCGCTAGGCCCAAATGGGCCGCCGGAGTCAGTTGGGGGTCTGCAAACGCGTTGGGCCCATGTAAACTTAGGGGTTTGACATGGGCGGGGGATAGGGGCGCCCTTGTGGTTGTGGAAGGTCCGGTCGGAAGGCGGGGTCTGCGGCATCGCCGGCCGCATGGGTGGCCGACCTGGCATGCGGCACTAGGCCAGAGGTAGCTGCGGTCGCAGCGGCATGGGGACCCTTGCTCATACTTGGCTTCAGCGCGGAGCGTTGCGTTTTGGTTTTGGTTTTGCCGCTGCCGCGAGGGGCCGCGGCGGCCGGGGCGTCAGTGGACGGGGGCCTTGGTGCCGGCGGCCCGGTGTTGAATACGTAAGGATCTGCGTGGGATGTGGAGGGTCTGATCGGGTGCGCATTGCCCGGGGGGGGGGGGGGGTGGGGGGGTGGGGAAGGGGGGGGGGGGGTTGCGGTCTGATCGGCCGGGATATCTCCCTCTTCGGCCTCCATCGCTTCACCCGGGGGTAGGGTGTGTGGGATGGCGATGGCCGGGTCAGCCGGTGCGTTCTGTGGGACGTGCTGTGGTCAAACCCATTACCTCCCACAACCCTACCACACACCCACCACTAACAGACACGCTTCCGGAGATTACCGAACACAACACCCCGCCTGCTACAACAGTGGGGGGGGGGGGGGGGGGCAATTTCAAGCGGCATGGAATGAGGAAGGGCGCGGGCGAAAAGGAGGAATGCCGGAAGCTACATCAGGAATCTCTAGGGTTCCCACAACGGATGGACATAGCATGTCCTAAAAGCGACTCGGCTTGGGCAGTGGATGAGCGCAGCAGATCAGCACATTGTATTTCAATTTCATTTTATTTAGAGCGTTTTCTTGCTACGGATGCATGTGTGATATAGACGGAACTGGCGACCAACTCAACCACCGACACGCACAGACACGCGTAACGCCACCATCATATCCACCAACGAAACGTGCGACGGTGCGAGTCGCCATCAGCTGGCCTACTTCATTCCCATAAGCTTGGCCGCAAGGTTTAAGCCAGAAACGTTCAAGTCCCCATCCCGCTATGAGTCAAGTGTCGGCCAACGTCTCCGTTCAACAACGGTTCAAACACGACATCCGAGAACCCGTCGCAAGCGGCTCGCCGTAGGGGCCCGCCATGCGCGATGCTTTCCGTGGCCTTGTTGCTGTCGCTGCTGCTGGGTATCGCGGTCTCACTTAGCGCCTCGGCGTCAGATAGCCCGCAATCCGCCGACCGGGCCGCCGCCTCGCTCCCCACTCCCGTCGATATCTGCCCGCTTTCCCCCGGCAGATGCTAAACGCCACGGACGGTGCTTCGATGGCGAGCCCTTCAGAGTACGTGGCGGCATGCATCCGTGAGAGGGCAGCGGTGGGCGAGGCGGCGGCGGCTGCCGCCTGCGTTGCAGTCCTCGGTGATTGCCAGCGTGGGCGGCTGCTTCCCAACGGGCCTGCGACTCGGCCGCAAGAAACGGATGCTAGCGAGCCCCGAAGCTCAGCTTAATACGGTCCGACAACGCCGACTGCTTTATGGAAATGCAGTCCATCCGCGTCGGGTGCCCGGCTAGGCAGGCCCGCACGGTGCACCTCAAGATGGTGCAGAGCGCGTGTACGCCGGTGTGCTCAGAGTCCCAGCGACACTATAGCTAGCAACTACCATCCACGCAAGATGTCCTCCGCTGCTTCACATGAAGCCTTGCATGCCGATAAAATGCAGTAATCAATCAATCGGCACGCGCGCTATATTACCAACGTGCCACCAACAACATGCAAGTATGCATCTATGCGCCCTATAGGGCGCATTGGGATTTGTCTGCATGCCCAAGGTGATTCTGCCGTTCCCATGTCGCACATCCGGGGAGTGTGTCGTTGCAGGAGCTGAATAGCACTATAGTATTCATCATAGGACGGCGTTGTTGTTCATGGAAGGAGTGTTGGTATATCTGTGGGCAGTGGTTGGTGGTACTATAGTGTCCACTTTCAGCTAGCAGCAAGGGAATACTCGGAGCCGTGATGATGAAATAGCTCTGCACACATCTATCGGGCAAAGCATGCCCAAAGTAGTCCAGGAATGGTCATTAGCTATGTGGGCTTCTGAGCGGTGAGCATATTCCAGTATTTAGTCACCCCAATCATTGATGCATCGGTATGATGTTCGTGCTGATGCGCACTAATACAATATTATACATGCTCCCCTGGTATTTCCAAGTAGAATACAACAATTTCGGTATGCGGACTGCTATGTGATCTGCACCATACGTGCAACAACATATTTCCATCATGTGATGTGGGCCACATCAAGAGCCGTGCCACATTACAGCGCACAGCGATCCACTATGCATGGCGATGCAAAATGTGGATGAACTAATTTAGTGTCTGATCGTCAGAGTATGATGGCATTATCTGTATTTTGACGATAAGTGCCAAGCCGCCACGAGCCTCCGCACCCCTGCGCGTGGTGCAGGTGATGAGCGTAGTGACGACGATGACTTATGAAATAGATTGAACCTGCGGCCACACGAGCTTCCAGCGATGTGGTCGTCGTCATTATTTATCAGCATATACATTAAGAGAATCATGGCGGACTACCGCCGAAAGCCCCATCCGGATAACAATAATAGTAGTCCTCGCAAGTACTCCGAAACCACGTGCTAAAGCTTAATCCACCGTGCCCACATCCCGGGCTCTCGGCATTGCACACCGCCGCCAAGTAGTAAATGGCCGACAGCCCAACAACCATAGCAGCCAGTAACCCCGGCGCATGTCGCCCCGCTGCGCGACTCAACGCCGTTTCATCTTATCTCCTATATATGCGCGGCGGTGACCGTTATTGTGTGTGTGGTGAGTGAGTGTGTGTGTGGTGAGTGTGTGTGTGTGTGTGTGTGTGTGTGTGTGTGTGTGTGCGCGCGCGTGTGTGTGCGTGTTCGTGTGTGTGTGTGTGGGGGGGGTGTGGCTGTACTTGTTTGGGGGGTTGGTACACGTGTGTTTATATGTACGTGTGTGTCTCTGTACGTCCGTGGTTATGCTCTGTGTCGTCCCTGCCTCTACTGAAGCCGCAACATTTGTCAATCGGCGCGGCGCGGTATTGGCGCGCCGCTGCCATGGCACACATCCGCTCCGAAACCACCCGCCCCGACAGCACTCGGGACATCCTTGGAGGCCTTCGTTGCGCCGCACCGACGCGTGGCAACAGTAGCTATCGGGGGCCTCCCAGCAAATAAAGTATCCAACACCCTGTCCCGGGGGCGAAAAAAAGCATCAAACATTCTCGCCCGGATTACGCCCGCCCGCCACCGCACCGCCCGTCCCAACGTGCGCAGCAGCCCCGACTTGTCGATATGATGCCTCCCGCCTCCGGCAGTGGCGGTGCGACATTCGGGTAGTTACTCAATCTACTGAAAATAAGTAGTCGACACGACGAGGTGCACTTATTTCACGGGTACACTTGCCAAGTACACGACGATGTTGTTTAATGAAATAAGTCAGAAATATTTTTAGGATTGTATATGTATACATATGTAGAATCCGGTATACATAGATGTGCAGCATGGATTTATTGCATACGGATCAGCGCTAATCAGTATATGCATCATATTTGGCAGATTTGGTGCGTGGCACATCTTATTTTAGGCGCGTCAAGCGATAATAAGTACTGCCATGATGGACGCCGCGCCACGCGCTTATTGATCGCCGTTGTCTCCTAGTACTTCATATCATCATTCATTCATGAAACGGCTGACGTACATATATAGGCGAAAAAGTGCGCAGTCACCAGCTTTCGCGTGGCCCAATCAGCTCGCGGCAACGGGCATGATATACATATATAGCCATGCGCCACCACCCCGCCACACATTTATCTATAGAAGAGCCCTAGAGCTTAATTGCTATGCTGTACGGCATGTTGCGGAGCAAATTTGCCCGCCGGCGTCAAATTTTGCCGTACGTGAAGTCGTGAAGGAGTCATGACTGCAAGTACCCCATATTCTCATTGCTTGCGCGCTTTGCACATGCGGCCGCGATCATCACTACAATAATACATTAGCAACGGCAGCATGCATAATATCATATTTCAATTGCGCCGTGCGTGCTATTTATATACACCTGACTGCGTGATTAATATTACTATTATTGCTCCAAAGTCCGAAGTCCAAAAGCATAAGAGATATGGATGTTACACGTAGTAATTGAAGTATTAGTAAGCTATATGTCCTGTATCGTATGTGCGCATATGTAAATGACCCTCGTGTCTAATACTCTGCACGCATGGAGGGTAATTATAGTTCTCGGCGCCTCGCATCACGGACGAGTGGCAGCCAGGGTTGCGTAGTGGGCATGAAGCCACCGACAGTGGCCAGCTATAGCTAGCATACATGTATGCAGATATGGGCATGCTGGGCGGTGCTGGCGCAGCACTCATCAGTGGCGGGCCCATCACATATTACAGTCGCATGCTGCGCGTATGTAGCTGTTTTGAAGATCATGCGGGGATGTTGGTAACTGCACAGGAATAAGGGCGCGTAAATGGGTTTAATATGCTGAAAATCCGGGCTGTTGTGAGGAACACCCCCAGCTGCCCCCTGATTTCTAAGGAACGCAATTCATTTCTAGATACCCCCGGGCACCGTCCTGCGCCATGTCTGCGTTGCTTGCATTTTAGGCTCGCCCCTCGCGGACCCAACTGCCACTTATCACTACCAATCCATGCAAGTAACCATGGTACCTACATTTTCCTATTCATTTTTGGTTTTGATCATCTCCTGCCACATCCTATATCTCTGCAGAAAATCAGTGTGGTCCTGGCCCACAGGTCACCACCAAACATGCCTTATAAGATACCGCCATGTAGTAGCTCTAGCGCTATCACGGCACTATGGCGACATGCGCCGCTTTGCTCTGAAATATATTAATATAATTGCTTAAAACGACGAGTGATGCTGCGCTGGCAAGACATTAACACATGATATGCTGTATTGCTGTTTGCTGGCAACATGTGTCGAATATATTATTGCCATAAGGCGACATGCTATACGTAATACTAATAATAATAATATCAGCCCTACATATGTATGTAGAGGGATGTAATGGCAGCATTGATAGTACCTGCTGCGCAAAAAAATACACATAAATAACGCGGGGACGTTATGCATTCGTGGAAGGACGACGCGCGAGCACAGTAATATATCATACAAATACAGCGCGAACGCACTGCTATAGTCGCCATATGTGAGTGTAGGGCGGGCGGGCGGATGGGGGTGGGGCCGGGGAGGGTGCGGAGGGATGTATTACCTTGAAGCAGACAAGCACAAAAGCTAAATAGAGTTGCAACACCTTTGACTCCGTGACTACAGCTGCATTAGTAATGACGAAGTTTCAGAGCGGAGGAAAGAGTAATATCGGCCACTTGCCCATCACTCGCAATAATTAAGTCCCTTGGCCACACCTATACATCAATGCATGCATGATGTTCGCTACACCCGCGCGAGCCGTAATTCACCAGACCCGCGACACCTACGCGGCGCAAGCAATGAGCAAGGTCGTCGTCGCACCGCCGGGAGAACCGGGCCGCGGAGACAACACGCAGACTAGCAAACAAGGGCAGCCGTCTCGGCATTTCACCACGACACGATATTTGCATATTGCACACTGGGATAATTATTCTATACATCATTATAATAGCCAAGCATCACTTTTGATAGTAGCGCGCGGCGGCGCGGACAACATGCCGCGCGCTATAGCTAGGTTACATGGCATGTGCGCATTGAAAGCAGAGCATTTATTCTTATGTGAATAGCATTTTATATATGAGAGGTAGTCATATGACAATACCAGTTACTGGCAAATGGCAATATATACTACTTGCTTCACCTCTGCTGTCCCCGTGTCCGCGGCGCATCATCATACTTACCGCCTTCTCATTGATGCCGCGCAGCGATAGATGCTGGCGCAATGCAGACCTACAAGGTGACAGTAAGTTGTCGACATTTTGACAATAATATGACGGACAACCCAAATAAAGTCTGAAAATGTTTGTGGATTGCTGTACAATATCAGTTCTGCTGCGCGCCGCGCGCGGCGCCGCCGCGCGCTGTCGGCGGTGAGCTCGCCCCGTGCTGCTGATACGCGACGATGCGCCCGGGCGCCGATCGACGGGAAGCCACCTACAAGTCGACATCATATCGTCGGCACCAACAGTGGCAGGATCAGTGCCGCCAAGGTCTGCAGCAGTGTTGATTATCAGCTCGTGACCGGTTCCGCCGCGCACCCGCACCCGCCTAGCCTTTGTTCCACGGTGTCCCGCTACGGGCAGACACTACCACTATCCTCATAACCCTTGTGTGCATGTACTCGTCCGTTTGAGCGGTTCAAGATTCAAAGGGCGTCACCTCGGCTCATAGTAAATCCTGTTTCGCCGGGTGATTTGTGGGTCAATATGGGCATTCCGGTGCCTGGCTTCCGGCACAACGTGATGCTCAAGCTGAAGCCGGACACGACGGCCGAGGCGAAGGACGCCATCCTGGCGGGCCTCGCCGGACTGCCCGCCGCCATCCCGCAGGCGAGAGCGACTCCTCCCACCCCCTCCTCCCCCCCCACACACACTCCCACACTCACAGACACGTGTAATTCCCAGGGTGGTGTCGCAGCCGGACAAGTTTGCCTCAATTGCAAACTTGGGGGCCGACCCGGACCCCTACTCCCGCCCCTGAGGTGTCCTTATTGATAATGGGGTGTCACTGTACTCAAGCCATGCTATAATCGCTCGGGGGTGACCCCATTCAGGGCACCGGTGCGGGCGTAAAGGGAGTTTCGCTTACAGACATGCGAGCGCAGGTCGTGCCAAGGCGGAAGGGGTAGTAATAACATCAGGGCGCGATGGTTGGCACGTGGGCGCCCCCCCCCCCCCCCCCCCGGCCCAGCAGACCGCCCTGGACCCCATGCATGTTCCCATGCCAACGCGCGCTTGCTCATGCCCCTATGGTGTGCACCTCCGAGCCTGTATCCCGGGGGCGGCATGGGCACTTGCACCTGGCAGCATCATGCCATCCAGCGTGCTGCCGGTGGTGAGGCGACCCCACAATAGCGCCACACGCCGGCCCCATTCTGCGCCAAAACCCATGACAAGAAACTCGCCCCGCTCGTAACATGTTGCCCTTAAACCCTTTAGAGGGAGAGATACGCGACGCGTGCGTAGCATTGGCGGCACCGCCCAGGGGCACAGGGTGAGCCTCCGGCGTAACATGCGCTGCTTGGTTTCGGAGCAGTGTCAGCATCGCGGCAGACAGCCCCGCCCCATCATCGCCGCCCCACCTCCCGCCTGGCTGAGAGGTGCGCCCTGTCGCCTGCTGGGCGCCCGCAGATTAAAAACTACAGCTTTGGAGTGGACGCCGGCATGGCGGTGAGCCCCCCCCCCCCCCCCCCCTTGGACCAGCATTCCCCGCGTGCCGCCTGCCGCGGATGATGTGCCCAAGGGTGCTGACGCCCCTAGAAGAACCCGTACTATAAGCTTCTGACCGGGGGGGGGGGGGGGGGGGGCAGCGAAACCCCAAAACCCTAGAAACCCTAAAATGCGTCGAGCGCCCCGCCCGCAGCCGCCGCCGATCGCACGAAGGTGCGCCGATTCGATGGGCCTTGACGGTGGAGCGCCCGCTGTGCTGGGGTGGAAGGCATGGCGTCCGCCAGGGCCGTGCGGAAGTGCCCTGAAGTCAGTCAGTCAGTCGGTCAGTCAGTGTCACACTCGTCTTATCAGGGAATTCACCAGGGGCGATGGGCCATGGTAACACACACGGATTCTCGGGGCAATGGGGTGGCACTCCTGTACTAGGTGATGCGGCAACAGTACAATTAGAACCTACGGAGCTCCACCAGGGTGCCGTCAACTCTTCTTCGGGTTGCGCCTTTGTCCGGTCGTCGCGCTTCAGCCCCTGGTGCCATATGACACCCCCAAGCAGCTACGTTATCGTTCAACTCAAGTAATTCAGCCGACTGGATTGCGCCCAGTGATCCCAAGACGAATGCACGGAACCTGCGGGGGTCACGCAACCGCGCCGAGTTGCCGGGGTTTCCCCCCTTCACTCAAGAGCGCAACTCAAGTGCGCCAAGCAAGTCAAGGCCGGCACACCACCGCAGCGCGAGCTACCACAGTAGATACGTCATGACTGGGAAACCTGCAACAGCTGACGTGAAACGCGTTTTAGTTACTCGCGTAGTTTGCCGCTTTGGTCCGCTTCACCCCCCCCCCCCCCCCCCCCCCACGCAAGTCCCAAACGGAACCGTACGGCAGTTAGTGACGCTCGACGAATGGGCCGTCCCGGAATGAATTATCGCATACGGGCGCATACTCGCACAGAAGTGCTAGCTCGGCGGCGCAAGCTGCAGCCAGGGAGCGCCCGCTCAACCCAGCCGCACCCCCGGGTAGCTATGGGAGGAGACGCCCTGGTAATAGCAATACGAGCGCAAAGCCTCTCCGCTCGGGATTGGCTGTGCAAGCTGGATGTGAGGCGGGCCGCGCGGCACGGCGACTGCAGTTGGCGCAAGCGCTCAAGTGCTGGATGGGGCGGCTCCGGCCGATGTCCCGGGGTCGAACGTTACTTTACTTTTGAACATGACCTTCACAGAATTACGCCGAGTCGGCATGACGTGAACAGGAAGTCAGGAACTAGACTAAACAGAATTAAGTGAAATTGGCAGAATGAAGTTATAGGCCATCAAACAGAATGAACAGTTCACTTCATGAATTTCACTTTACTTAATTTAGCGAAGGTGACATGAGCTTCACTACGTCCCTTGTCCGCTCGGTTCGGCGTTCGTCTCGTACGCGAGAGGTCCCGGGATCGAATCCTGGCCGATGTATTTTCGGCAATATCGTCCCGGCGTGTCCCGGGATTACCCAGTTGATGCATTAGCCCTTTGGGGCTCGAATGAGGCAATGGTCTATGGGCTTATGCCAGACCTACGACTGCAGTCGGCGCAAGAGGTCAAGTGCTGGGGCGGCTGTGGCCGATGTCCCGGGGTCGAACGTTACTTTACTTTACAGTTAACTTCACAGAATTACGCCGGGTCGGCTCGAAATGAACCTCAGCGCAACCTCGATGCCCACCGCTCTTGTGTGCTGCCGGTGTTGTTCTCACTCCCGCGTCGACGCCTGTAAACCCGAAACGCCTAAAACCCTAAACCGCGCCTTTGCCTCGATGGACGGATTAGCGCTGAGGCACTCGCGGCCCGCAGGAGGGCAACGCCACCATCACCATCGTCGCGGACTTCCTCAGCGCGGAGGAGTACGTGGTGTACCGCGACCACCCCGTGCACCTCGCCGTCATCGCCGAGCGCATCAAGCCCGTGCTGGTGCGGCCTGGCGCAGTCACCCCGCTGCCGGGGGCCGGCGCGGCGCCACCGTGCGGCGGTCAGTACACGTCGCACCGCCGGCGAATGTTTGCAATGAAGTGTCAGGAGCGATTTGCGGAAAAGCACGGGCTAGGTATGTGGGACACATCAGCCGTATACTGTACGTAATCACGCTTTGGGTTCCGCGGCGGTGAATCGTCTCTTTTGACCCCACCGCAAACGGAGAACTGTATTTATTGTCATCAAATGCAATCAGATGCTTGGATATGCCTTGAATGCCACACGGATCTGCCGACTCAGTGCACACCAATTCATCGGTGTTTCGACCCGCGGACCCAATGAAACGATACATTCATCAGTCTGTACTATCTCTCTCTCTCGCTCTCTCTCTCTCTCACACACACACACAGATACTTGTGCATATAGTTTTCAACGTGTAATATACTTGTACATGTACACATCTGCATTCCCGCCGCTAGCCCCGGAAAGGGCTTGGGGCGCACAAGGGGGCACATGATGGCTTTCGATCCTAGACCCCCCCCCTTTTGCTCAAATACCCATCTGCAGGAGCAGCGCCTGGCGGTGCAGTACCTTATGGTGGAGGCGCAGAACCTGAGCAACCCGTGATGATGCGAATGTGTGCGCGGTGAGGCGAGCAGAAGCCCCGATGAGCCCCCCTTCCCCCCCCCCCCTGTCCTTCTTGTTCTGGCCGGCGCCCTTTCGATCCCGCACCTTCTGTAACCCGGCATCGGTCAGGCGCTTCCCTAATGCGAGGCGGAGAGAAATGAGTCCTCGTTCGAAATACACCGGGCGCTAGTAACACATAAACAACGGACAAGTTTGCAATGTGCAAGTCAGTACAACTGGATCAAGCTCGATCTGACTTTACCCTGCCTCAGGGAAGCGCCCGCCCTTGTCCAACCCACACAGCGTCCACGTTAAACTGTGCGCTAAGCCCCCTTTGCAAAAGCATCTATGTTGCAGTACATGTAATGAATGACCGGTACCAGACACGTCAGTCATACGGGGGGATTATGTGCGTACATGGACGCCAACCCGTATGCGCTAGCCTGGCCACAGAATCACGGTAACACCGCCGTATGCGCACACGACAAGAGGGCACCCAAATCAGCGGGTACTCGCGCGAATTACAGAAGGTCAGTAACACATCCACCGCTGAGAGACAATCGTGAGAGATTAACAAGCACCGCTTAAAGCGGCCTGCATCCCGAGCAGGCGGCGGGTGGATGCTCAGTGATGCGCGCGCATGGTTCAGAGTCCAAGGGCCCACTTGCAGTGTGTCCAGGGGTATCACGGCGCGCTGTGCCAGCTTCGGCATACGGATGGCGGACGAATCTGCGCCGTCGGATGAGGCAGCGGGCACGCTCTCGCCACCACCAAACTCGGCACCCGAACTGAAGCTCTAGCGAGCAGAGCTCTAAGTTCCTTTTGATGCTCCTCTCAAGGGACGCACACGACAAGAGGGCACCCAAATCTGCGGGTACTCGCGTGAATAACAATGGCCAGTAACACATCCACCGCTGAAAGCAGCGCTGAGAGATAACACAGCACCGCCTAAAAGCGGCCTGCATCCCGCACGAGGCGGGGTGGATCAGTGATGCGCGCATGGTTCAGAGTCCGGGCCACACGTGCACGTGTGTGCTGCGAGGGTGATCCACGGACGCGCTGCGCAGCTTCGGCAACGGATGGCGGACGAATCTGCGCCGTCTAATGAGGCAGCGAGCACGCTCTCGAGCCGCCACCAAGCTCAGGACCCCCGGGAAATCTCTTGCGAGTAAGGCCTCCTGGTGAGCCCGGGTGATGCACCGAGTGCCCCGCGATGAGAGGGCGCCCCGATCCGCCGGGTACTTGTAAGGGCATCGGCGCAACAACGGACCAACAGCAGTGTTCAGGTTGGAACAATCTTAACTACAGGTAACGCGGAGGCGGGTGTGGACGCTCGCGCGCGGGAGTGGGGCTGTGCTCAAAACACACCCGAAATGTGGGCGTGCACTGCAATGGGTGTATAGATCCTTGGAGACGCATGCGGCTGACCTCATGCCCGGGTGAGAAAAACGCATTTGACACCGCGTCTTTGTTGATTCAGGTTGTGTCCGCCATTTGCTGCTTATGCATACTTCGGGCTGGAAAGGATGGGCGGGCTCGTCGAGTTGCCCCATCACGAATTAAATGTCATGTTTACACAACTTGCGAGGGCAAACAGGCACACCCCCTTCCCCCGTGTGCCTCTAATGTATAATTATTCACCGCCTCCTCCAAGCAGCCGCCGCCCCTAGCCCGCCGCCGCGCCCTCCTTCCCGCCGGGTCGCGCCAAGGCGCCTGGGTCCGCTGACCCCTTTGGCACCTCGGCGGCCTCCGCCCGCGAAGACGACGCCTCCGTGCCGTTGGCGATGACGGCCGCGAAGACCTCGTCCGGCCGCTCCATGTCGTTCCACCAGAAGTTGCCCCACATGCCCTCCTTGGCCTTGTAGGCGGAGCGCGCCTGCGTCCAAAAGCCGAGACGGGAGGAGCGTCGTTTAGCACATTCACATGCCCTGCTGCCCCTGCATGTGGCCGGTCGACGGCTCGGGCTGTCCGGGCAATGAACACCCGGCAGGAGCATACGTGCGCATGTGTGACATAGGGTTAACCGAGGCTGCCATTTGTTCAGCAAACCCAAAGTGCATGTACGGGTGCCGACGGGGCAATGAGATCACGGCGAATGAGAGCCGGCCATGCCTGCCAGAGGTCAAACGTAGGCGGAACTATGGCGGATGTTCGTATAGGTTGTGTGCAAGCACAACTCGAGTTTCGTAACAAGGGCCCTGGCCGGGGCGCCAACGCCGTGGTCACGCCGGCACGGTCACAGCGGAGGGCGGGCGCACCTTGAGGCGGTGCTCCGCCATCTGCTCCACCGGGTCCTTGTCCTCCCAGATCTTGAAGGACACCTGCACAGGGTGGCGGCAGGGAGCACCGGCTTCAAAGATCAGGTAGTGCACATGTACACCCGGGTGTCAACAATATATACCCACTATTCAGTTTAGTGCGCTGGTGTCGTACTCGCCGACATATCTATTACAGTGAGTATGCTGCACCGCTACGCCTGCTTGCCCGTGTGCACTTTTGGAGCTGCCGTTGTTCGGCAAATTGCTCCGAAACCACATATCAATAGGCGGATTTGGTTTCGGAGCCAGAGATTCCTCCCGAGATAAATTCACCTTAGACGGGAACACCGCCTCGACTCCCAGAGTGAGTGAGTGAGCGAGTGAGCGAGAGAGAGAGAGAGAGACCTCACATGGAGTTGTAGGTGGTTTGAGGGCAACACAGCATCATAGCAGGTAAACAGGTAAGCCCTTCTCGGAGGTGAGAAAGCGTGGGTTCCGGGGGTAAGCAATGACGTCTCTGCGCTCCTAACTATCACGAGTCTGCTAGGTGGGCCGGTCGTCCCATGGCAGCTCTGAGATTCGACAGCTAGCACGCTTCGCGCTGGTGGGTGACATACCCCCAACTCTATGTAGGTTTGCCCTCTTTGCTTGAACTCCCCTATCTTGTGTAAAACATGCGGAAGACCCCCTAGTGCAACCCTCAAATCGGGCAGGCATGCAACCTACAAGAACATTCCCTATAGCTGCGTCATACTTTCGTCTGAATCTGACGTCAGGCAGGGCGGGTTCTTATTCACGGTGTTCTTGTTACCGTGCCGGCACCCGCATACATACATACATCCATACATGCATAGATAGATAGATAGATAGATAGATAGATAGATAAATACATACATCCATACATACATACGTACGTACGTACGTACATACATACATACATGCATACATACATACATACATATAATATCAAACCGAAAGCCATGGGTTCGGAGGGATGACAGGGCGGGGGAGTGGGTGTCAAGGGCATGCGGACGATGGTGGTGTTGGGGGGGGGGGGGGGGGGGGTTCAGCTCACCAGCAGCAGCCCGACCTCGGCGCCCGGCGGCGCGCAGTCGCAGAACTCGTTGAAGGGCGCGCAGCAGGAGTACATGGAGGAGTACAGCACCAGCAGCCGGCAGCCGTGCTGCACCATGCTGGGGTAGTGCACCTGGCGAGGTTGCGGGCGCACGCGGGGCGGAGCGGACGGGGGGTCAGTGCCTCGCCGGGGGAGGCCACGGGTGCGAGGGACCATTACAAAACGGACGCAAGCGTGCAGGAAACGTCCCAGCGGCCGTCCTGTGACCACTCGCTTTGAGTTAGAAATGGGCGCCGTCACGTGAATAAGACCCCCCCCCCCCCCCCCCCCCCCCAAAACCCCCGCCAACAACAACTCGCCCTACCTGGCAAAGGTCGGATATCGAGAGTATGGCAAATGTTTCCATAGGATGCACGGAACCACAAGCCGAGGTTAATAAATGGATGGCGCGTACCAGTAGGTGGCAATCCCCCTTTTTCCGGCTGGTGACAACGAGCCGTAGTGTTTTGCCACCCTTCTAGCGCATTCCATGTCACCGGTACAGCGCGCGTCGAAAACGGGGTAAGGATTAAATAAAATGAGAATTATCGCGTAATCAGTGTGGTAATCGTTTGCCGCTAATTCGTTATATTGTTGCCTATTGATCTTGAAGATGACCGAAGGTAAGTATTGTACGTGAAGTAATCCATGATCAGCGGACAACACCAACTCAAAGCGATTCACAGCGGCTGATGTATTCATGCATCTATCTTCTTTTAAAGCAATCCAAACTATTATCAACCACATCGTGTTTTCATATTATATTTGTAATTGCCGAACTTCTATAATGATAGGGTGTTGAGTTACGGGTTCCTCGCAGGGACACCAGCACCCGCACAAATATCATAGATGGATTGTTGCTGACACCCACTGTGCCCACCTTGGAGCCAATCAGAATGCAACACGGAAACCGCACGGAGGTGCCGAGTCGATGCTCCAAAACAGTACAGTACGGTAGTCACTGTTTGGACCCACGGCCCCAATTTAGTGGCACAGTGTATGATGACAATTCGAAGATGACGAGGGCCGTCAACATTGTGGTACAAAATGTGCTAAACGACCACGGGCCATAGACGGCTTTGGTGCGAGCTGCAGGATCCCAGATGGAGAGAGTCAGGTTCAGGGTGTTGATGACGGCCTTTATGTCGCCGGACATGGGGAATCACAGCGGCACCATGGACCCCGGGCGCACCTTGAGGTAGTCGGAGGGCGAGGGCCCAAACTGGGCGATGTGGTCCCAGCCGCCGGTGGCCTCCACCAGCCGGCTCACGGACAGCTTGGAGCGGCAGTTCTTGCAGGCGATGTTGAGCTTGGTGTGGTCGTTGAAGGCCATCACGACGTCGCCGCGCGGCCAGATGTTGAGCACGTTGGGCTTGCTGTCCGGGTTGTCGGCCTGCCCAAGGGAGCCGGAGGGGGGGGGGGGGGGAGAGCATGTGACATCACTCAGGCAGCACGGCCTCTCTGCCGCATCACCATTACACCCGCAACCACATCGCAATCGGCATGACGCGCAATGCCGCCATGCCCATAATCAGTCCAGAATCCGATTCCCGGTGAGGGAGAACTGCTTAGCATTGGGCGGCAATAAACAACACTGCGAATAGTAACCTGCCCTACCTGCCAGAGGCCAAATGTGGGCGGAACTATTGCAGAACCGGAGCGAATGTTCCTATAGATTGCATGCATGCCCAATTTGAGCCTTTTAATACTGAGGCCTCTTGTGGCTGATAGCTGCCATAGCATCTTATTTGGCGTAGTGTACACCGGTGGGAATGCCGCCGCCGGTTGGCTAGATCATTCGGGTGCCGCCGTGGCGCACCAGAACTACCTCTTTTGTTGGTGTCGGAATCCTCTGATAGCAGGTGACTGCTCTAATTCGCTTTTGTAGTAAGACCGCGATGTGTCTGCCCAGCTCAACATGGATTTCGTACCATAGAATCGATTTGCGACAAGTGTAACTAATCAAATAATGAACTGTTTTGCGGTTGCTGTACTCCCAGACTCGGCGGCGTGACGGCTACGTCCATATATGCACTTTCCGTGTCAAATCTATTTCACACTCACATACATACATGTATATAGTTTTCCGCTCTTTGCGCGCGGGCGGAGGGTCGAGAGGTCGAAGCGCACCCAATGCGTGGCCAGGGCAAGGACAGGGCGCGACCTCAAGAAAAAATAACACGGTACCAAGGATCCCTAGTCGAGTCCTCGTAGAGCTCGACACTGAGATCCCTCGACGACTCGGCACTCGGAGCTCCCAGTCGACCGGAAGCTCGAGAGGGTGACGAGAGCTCTGGGTGTCGCCCCCGGACACCCGTAAAGAGTACCCCGAGTTGGCTTTTAACTCCAGCTATGGTCAAATTGCGGGTCGATTGAAGTCCGGTTCCCCCCTTATCCCGGGCCGCCGCGCACCGTGAGCAGCATGGGCGCGCTCCACGTCTCGCCGTCGTCCCACGACTTGCTGACCGCCGCAGCCGCCAGCTGCGTGCGGAACACCATCATGACGCTGCCGTCGCTCATCTCGGCTACCGTGCCCTGTCCGCGGCGCGGGCAGTCGGTCCCCAACCGGGAGGCGGCACAGGTCAGCAGCCGAGCGACGATATATGTACAGCACCCGAACAAATCCGGGGCCGACGCAGCTGTGAACATTAAAAATCATTCCATAGTAAGAGAAATGTGGGGGTTTCCCGCCGGCTCTGTGTTAGTCTCGTAATATTCTCGTGACATGGCGTTTGGTCGGTTTTGGTACCCGCAGTAGGAAAAAGTTTTGGCGCTTTCTTTAAGCTAAGTTCTTCTACCTACGGGTGCCGACGCACATACAGTCCGACACAGATATACTCATTTGGCATCCAGCATGAGCCTAAGAACCCTTACAATAAATAACAATCCTCAAATTGGGATTGCTAGTTACCTATAGAAACATTTGATTTACGGTATATAGTGTCATCTGCGTTTGACCTATGGCAGGCAGGGCGGGTCCTTGTCAGCAGTGTTCTTGTTATATCGCGGTGACACCCATATTAACGAAAGCAACCAGTGTGCAGATGCCCTCAAAGTCAGTCAGCATGAGCGCCGAAGGGCAGTATGTTGGCATGATGCAATTTCAATGCATAGATGGGTAGTCTGGATCGGCTCATAATCATACACCGTTTTGGCCCATGCGCACGGGCATGGGCCAAAACGGGGAGAGTTGGCGAAGGGGGGGGGGGGGGGGGGGTCGTCACCTCGTACAGGTGTGTGTTGTGCATGGTGATGGTGCCGCGCGCCTGCCAGGTGCGGCCGTCGTCGCGGGAGATGAGGATGCCGTGCGAGTCGGAGGTGTTGGTGTGGCAAGGGGTCTGCAAGAGGGGGGAGGAATGGGGGGGAGGGTCAGCGTTTGATTGCCCCCCTAGCGCGTACGCGTGCTGGCGCTGAAGTAGCGCCACTGAGAATGAGGATCCGCCGAAGTACTTGTCAGAGGTCAAATCTATAGTGGGCTAGTGGCACTATGGGTGCCGACAAACCTACAACCCCGTTTATAAGCCTTACAGTGAGATTGCGAGCAACCTAGCTAGAAGAACATTCGCTATAGTTCCACTTCAGTTTGTGTGCATTCGACTTCTGACAGGCATGGCGGGCTTTCATTCGCAGCGTTCCCATCCCCGCCCTGCTGATCGATAGTTGCTATAGCTTGCACACGACCCACATTTGAGCCTTATGTTACGGTTTCGTAAATGCACCGGCACTGTTAGTTAGCTGGCTGAGAAGCGGGTCGGAGGGAGAGCGGTTTGAAAGTGTGTGTGTGTGTGTGTGGGGGGGGGGGGGGGGGGGGGCAGCGCGGCGCGCCGACCTGCAGGTTGAAGTAGAACGACTCCCTCCAGAAGGGCAACATCCACGTGCCCGTCTTGGCCACCAGCAGGCTGTTGGCGATGACCTGACGGTGCGGGGCGGGCGCGTCCACAGCACAGCGCGAGTATAATAATGAGTATAATAGCGAGTATAGCGTGGGTCCGCCCGCCCTCTGTAAGTTGTGACCAACATGGGTGCGCAAGGGGTGGCGGAAAGGGTGGAGGCGCACCTTGGGGATGCCGCCCTCCGCCGCCATGCTGTAGATGCGGTGCGGCGCCTGCCACGTCTTGCCGTCGCGCGTCTTGGTGACCATGATGTCCCCACCGGGCGCAAACCTGCCGGGCCACAGTTTTGACACACATTGGAAACACGAGGAAAATGGCGTAGCCTCAACGGCAGGGCGCATCCTATGTGGCCCTCTGCGGCCTCTAAATTTGGGTAGGGGCAATGTATATGGCAAGATTACGGACTATGATAAACTGGCAAAATTATCGATACATTTATTAAATCACCCTACATTCGTCAAATCACCTTTGCTTAAACACCCGAAAAAAAATTAACACGGGTGCACGTGCGGCAATAAGGCCACTGCGGAAAACAGATTGCCCAACATGCCAGAGGTCTAATCTCAGCATCAGAACTGTGGGAAATGTTCCTACATGTTGCGTGCAAGCCCAGTTCGAGGCTTACAATAACAACGGGGGGTTATCTTATGTGAGTCGAGGCAAAAGCAAGTCTTAACATATCATGCGCGCTTGTGTTATCCATCGCAAATTATCATCAGTGAGAAATCACCTACAATAAGAACCTTATCATGTGCCCTAAATTGGGCATTCATGCACTGTATGATAAAAACATTCGTTGTAGTTCTGCGATAGTTTCGTTTGACCCATGTCATGGATAGCAGCTTTTTGTTCGTAGCGTTCTTATAACTGCGCCGGCACCCATCTTGACTGCACAAAACATGCAGTGTTCGCGATGTTAACATCATTATGGTGTTTGACCAGAACCGATTTTGTCCCGGTGATGACATACGGATTTTGTCCCGATAATGACAGTGTCATGATGACCTGAGTGCCCACCTGGGCGGGTACTTGGCGCCGGCGTGGCGCAGGCACGTCTTGTTGGAGCTCTCCGTGTAAAACATCCAGACGTTGCCGGTCTTGGGGTGCACGTGGAGCACGGGGCCCCACTGCGCGCCGTGCGCCTTCACAGGCAGCCGCGCCGGGTCGGTCCACCGCTGCCCCACGTCGCCGTCCTTGCTAAAGCTGACAAAGATGCGCTGGTCCTCCGCGCCCTGAGGCGGCGGCCGGCAAAGCGCTGTCAGTATCTTGCATGGCTGTGCATGGAATATCATTCTTGACTTACACGGGCATACGCGTTGGTGATTGGTGTCAATGCGATGTCAATGCTTGTCTCGCTGTTGCGGAGGACGCGGCGCACCTCCGTAAAGTGCGACGCTTGGTACGCGGACATCAGGCCGCCAAGCGGCATGGGCGCCACGCTACCCATGTGCACGTAGCGCAGCGTCGCCCCTGGCACAGCCGTCGGAACACAAAACCTCAGCGACAAGCGTCAACATGCACAATGAGACCCGGCACACTCGATGTCGTCCCGGCTGTCGTTGGTTTAATCGTCGATCGAGGCGACTGCACCGTAAGGATGATCCACCGAGCGGGACACCCCAAACTGCCGTCTGCTGTCTGATTGGCAGAAGTAGACAAATCACTGTTTGGCCATCGATCGAGGCGACGGCGAGCTCAATGACTGAATGAGCGGCACCACAGACAGACATCGGTGGGCTGTAGAACTATCACTTAGCCGGGTCGCGGACGAGTCGGGGTCGACACACGTCAAGCACAGGGCGGCTCAAAGTCCAAATAATGGTGCATTTGCTGCCAATTTAGCTAAGAATCGTCGTATTACCGATCGACCAGACAGCCAACCAAATAGACAGCCAATCAATAGCGCGGGCCGACAGCACCGGTTGGTGTTGGTTGTCGAGAGGGCGTGGGCAATGCGCTCCCCCACCTGGCGGCGCGGCGGCGAAGTGCTTATAGATGTAGGACGAGAATTCAGGCACAAGCTTCAGGGGCGCTGCCGCTGCCGAGCACCCCTCGCGTCCTGCGCCCGGGCAAACACACAGTTAGGGATGACCACTGGAGGCAGACGGGGACAGGGGACGAAGGAATGTAGGGGCCGGAAGGCGATTTCGGTCATTTGCATGTGTGTAACGGCGAAGTTGGCGTGTGGGGCCGCACCGGTAAGGTTGGCCTGGAAGGCGGGCGTGGCCGTGGCGCGCGGCACCATGCGCACCGGCAGCGGGATGTCACTGGCGCGCGACCAGCGCTTGAGCTGCCCGTAGACGAAGGCCGACAGCGGCAGCTTGTTGCCCGTGAGCGGGTACACGCGCGGGTTGTGCGGCATGGGGCGCTCCTGTGGCACGGGAGTACTGCGTTAGTGCGGAGTGGTTGGCTCTCTTGTGGACGGTGGACCCAGTGGCCGCAGTCTCACACGGACAGACCAGCACACGTTGACGCCACGTCTCGGCAATTACAATGCCTCCAAACCACGCGCCTTCCGGTATAGTTCACGTAGCTTCAGAGCATAGATTCACAGTATCGCCACCCATAGTCGAATGATACGGCTATGCTATTGGGCATTCGATGCAGGAATCCGATGAAATTGCTCCGAAACCACCTGCTCAGACACTGAAGATCCGATGAATTTGCTCCGAAACCACACTCCAAAGCTGCGTGGTTGACTTCTCGCAGTCTTGGGCACTCGTACGAGTATGGTAACGCGGTCACGAGAAACGCATTGGCTGCTCCGAAACCACATTGTCAGTTGCTACATAACCACGTTCTGACACTGCTTACCCTCGACCCGCCTCGATGCCGCGATAAAGTGTGCTGCTATCACCCGCAAATACTGTCCCTTAGCAACTTTTGTTTATCGTTCCACTTCCTGTGCCCGCAAGGCGCCGTATCTTTTCTCACCAGCATCCAGGAGGGGATACCGGATTTTGAGTTAGACTTCCAGCGTTGATGCGGAAACAGAAACACGGCAACTGCGAGCCTGCCAGATGTCAGATTTAAACGAAAGTGTAGTGAAATCATAGCGAATGTTCCTATAAATTGAATGTTTGAGTACATGTGTAGGCATATCACGGGTTCGCAATAGTGCGCCGGCACCCGTAGTTAAATAGTGGAGAGGGGGGGGGGGGGGGGGGGGGGGTCTCACCCTGCCCAGGCGAAAGGCGCTCGCATAAGGCATGCGCTCCTCCTCGCCCGCCTCGCCGCTGCCGCCGCCCTCGCCTTCCTCCGCCTCCTCCTCGGAGGCCCCGCCCCCCGCACCCCCCTCAACGTGGGCCCCGCCGCGGCGCGGAGTGGGGCGCGGCGCGGCCCTCGCCGCCCTCCTCCCCCTCGCCCTCCTCCGCCACAGCGGCGCCCTCCAGCAGCGGATGGATCAGAACCTCCTCCGCCTCACCCTCCTCATCGCCCTGCGGCCAACCCAGTAAGCAGCGCACACACTCCTCACCCCTTCCTTGTCCACATGCCTGCACGCACATTCCCCTGAAGCCAGGGTGAGGTGCCGCCTTCCTTGGTTGCACCCGCTGTAGGCTTAATTGCAGATAGTCCGCGCATAAAGCAGACACCCCTGTGTCGTGTCCCCTGTGTCGGGTGCATCCTTGTCCGCTCGGTTGAGCGGTCGTCTCGTACGCGAGAGGTCCCGGGATCGATTCCTGGTCGATATATTTCGGCAATATCGTCCCGGCGTGTCCTGGGTTTCCCCGGTTGATGCATTAGCCCTTTGGGGTTCGAATGAGGCAATAGCCGACGGGCTATGCCTGCCCTATGAGGCAATGCCAGACCTACGACTGCAGTCGGCGCAAGAGGTCAAGTGCTGGGGCGGGCTCGGCTGATGTCCCGGGGCGAACTCTACTTACTTTTATTACCCCTGTGTTGTGCACGTATGACATACAGCAAGGCGTGCGTATCCGGATGCCGTCGCGGTTCTAATCTGACTGCGAATGGCAACAGAGATCAGATGTCGAAGAAACAGGAGCGGAACCATAGCGGATGCTCCTATGGATTGTTTGCTAGCCCAATTTCAGGAATACAATGAGGGTTTGTCTTCTACGGGTGCGGGCGCCCCTGAAAAAACCCTTCCGAATAGCCTCAAGTCGGGATTGCATGGAACCCATAGGAACATCCGCTATGGTTCCAGCCCGTTTACTCTACATTTGACCTCTGGTTCGCAGCGTTCTCAGTACCGCGTCGGCACCCCCTATGTCATAAATATCCAGCACATGATGTTGGCGAGCGGGTTTGGGGCACGTTGCGGCCACCGGCGCACACACACCTGCACAGGCGTCTCCAGGGCCGCATGCTCGCCGGGCCCAGAATTCGCCTCCGCGACAGGAGCAGCCTGCCCCCGGCCCACCCTGCGCGTGCCTGCCGTGGCGGGCAAGTGTGGGGCGGTGGTGGCGGGCAAGCTGCCGCTGGTGGTGCTGCTGCTGCTGCTGCGGGGCGAGCGCAGCGTGATGCCCAGCTTGAGGTCCTTCGCCTCGGAGGCCGCCGCGCCGCCGGGGGTGCTGCTGCTCGCCGCCTTCTGCTCGCCGAGCAAAAGCCCGCTTCAGACGCAGACCACCCCCCCCCCCCCCCCTGGCGCCCATTGCTTATTAGACACCATGGTGGCAGCGAGTTCGGCTTCGTGGGCGGTCAGAGTAGTAGCGTTCATACCATACAAACACAAACAGTCCGCGGATAGACGATGTGTTTGACACCGCGCGTAAAGAGAAAAACCATTCAAACAGAGAAAACAGTCAAAAGGATCACGAATACAGCACGAATACTCCAACGCAAAGGTGCAAAACACTTCGGTTTTGGCCTGCTCGCGGTCCGTATTTATTCTACGGTACACCACGCCATTAAATTGGGGTTGCGGGTACACAACAAATCAAACTGCTTCGCCCCAGCGTCCTGAGATTCCGGCGGTGTACATATATGTTGTATATAATCTATGTATAGTATGCACAGCATATAGTACACATGTTATAGTATGGTGTAAAGTTTATATATACAGTATACACGACATGTGATGTATGTTACATATAACAACATCTACATTCTGACGCATTTCGGAGCCTCTACTGTCTTCATCACTTGCGCTGGGTCAAGCACGGGCAAAATTGTGAACGCTGTCCTGTGCCGACTGTGTAACGGCTGCCTTTGATAGCGGCACGAGCATGCGGACCAAGCGCGCGTGCAAGGGAGCAACTGTGCCGAGCCGTTCGCCCCGAAACACAGTCCATTGTTTGGCACCGCCAATCGCGCCGATGTTTACTCGAGGAATTTGCGGCGCATTCTGACGCAGCTCGACTGCGGGTGCCGACGGACCGATGAGAACGCTTGTCGCAAGCCTCAACTCGGGCTCGCATGCAATCTAGAAAAAATAATCGCTGTAGTTCCGCGACAGTTTCGTCTGCATGTGACCTCTGACTCGCAGGACAACCTCTGATTCCCTGTGCTCTTATCACCGCATCTGCAACAACACTGTGTTATATTTCAAACTTGTCCTAGGATGGATGGAGGGCGGGGGAGGGGGGGGGGGGGGGGGGGGGGGTTGGCCCCATGAATCGTGCACAAGCTATGCGTGTTTTTCCGGTATACGACCAGCGGCTTTCGCATGCCCCCCCCTTCCTCCTTACCTGCTTGATCTTCACATGCACCGAGCTGGGCGTCTTCGCCCCCGCGTGGCCCGGCTTTCCGGCGGCGGCGGGCTTGGCGCCGCTCAGCTTGATGCCCTTGAGCAGGCCGCTCGACATGAGCTTCATCAGCTCCTCCGTATCCTCCTCCGCGGGGTCCACCCCCTGCCGCCGCCGCGTGCATCGAGGAAGAGACACCGATGAGGCGAGGGAGCTGGTGGAGGGGCGGGCCATTTGGTGGAGAAGGGGAGGGGCGATGGCAGGTAGGAGCTGTCACCTCGAAGGCGACGTTCTCCAGCTGCGGCCCGCTGTCGTCGGTGTAGACCTCGATGCCGCCGTGCGCGGAGACGTTGTAGAAGATGTAGCGCTCCTCGTCCTCGTCGCCGCTCTCGGGGTCCAGGCCGCTGCGGAACAGTGGCAGCGGGCGCCCGTGCTCCGTGCCCGCCACGTCCGACTCGTGGTCGCTGCGCACGTGGTACGCGTCGCGGTTCTGCGCATTGTGATGGTGAGGGGGTGGGTCAGCCAGGGGTTGCGCCTGGCTGCGACTTGGGGTGGCTATGACGGCATGGCATGTAGCCTCTATATCTGACCATCCCTTGAACGGACACCGCGACAGACACAGCCACACACCCGTCACATCATTGAAACTGTAAGACGAAGAGCCTGCAGCCAGCTGTGCCATAAGAAATACAAATTCAGCCCAGTCACGGCATAGCGGATGCCATCGCCGTCCTGACTTGCGGGCCTAGTAGTGGAGCGGCGGTGTCAGCAGCCATCAATGGGCACCCGCACAGGGCTTGGTCGCCGCCCTGCTCCCCCCCCCCCCCCCCCCCCCACACACACACAAGCCTGATTACTTCAGGCCATCCTATGGTAGACCGACCGGGCGCCTGTCTCTCCGGGGAAGGATGGGGAGAAGGGGGGGGGGGATGTCGGCCCCACCTTGAGGCTGACCAGCAGCGTGAGGGACACCCAGCAGCTGATCCCCAGCAGGAAGAACCACCAGAAGAAGCTGTCCGGGTGGCAGGTGCGCCGGTACGCGCGGCGCAGCCTGGTCGCCGCCGCCTGCCGCCCCGCCCCGCCCCCCCGCGCCTGCGCTGGGGGCGCCGAGTGGTGCGGCAGGCCGCCCTCGCCCGCCGAGCGCCGCGGCCGCCGCTGCTGTCTCCGCGTTTCCTCCGCCTCGTGGATCGCCATCGCCGCCGCCGCTGCCTCCGCGTGCTGCTGCCGCGGCCGGGTCGCGCGGAGGCGGCGGTTGGGGTGCCGCGCCCGCTTTGGAGGGACCGGCTCCGCCGAGGGCTGCGGATTGAGGGTCAAAACGAAGCAGCAGCTGAAGGGGCGCTGGCGAACGGCAATAGTTAGCCCCAACCCTTGAGCCTGTCTGGCTTGACAGGTGACTCGAGTTGCAGTCGCGACACTACGGGTAATCCTTACCTGTAGGTCGCTACCTGCTGGTACCCGGCGACGATTCAGATGGGCTGCCGTCGAGTCCTCGTTGACCGTCATCTCCGCCAGCCATATAGCGGCATCACCGCGGCGCACGGGCGGAGCCTGCCCATCAGGCTGCATCAGCCGAATTGTCATCGGATTTACCAGGGTGCTGATTTTATTTAACACCGCCCCTACCGGTATATTGACGGTATGGGTATGTTCGTATCTTGATATAATAATTAATTTCATGAGCTAGCAGAAGGCGATATCAGGAGATCACCAGAAAAGGACAATCAGAAAGGTCCTCTACAGCAACTGCGAGGTGGAAGCAGTAACAGGAGAAGACGCAGAGTGGGCACGAGCCCACGCATCGTATCGTGATATCACGGGTTTTATTCGTACGGGTATTAGCAGGGGTATTAGCAGGGGTATGACCCCTGGTATTAGTCGTCGGCGCAGCACCTTGCGTCTTGAAACAGCAGAGGTCAGAGGGACGGTTCTATCCCCATACTGGTACTGTCGAGTACCCCGCCATCTCACGCAGGCGATCGCGGTCACGAAACACGGCTTACGCTCGGCACCCTGGGACAACCGGGCAGCGGGTTCGGAACCAGAGGCTTGGCGCTGCGGGTTTGTGTTGGCAGGGCGGTGGGGTAGGACAAGACGCCCCGGCGTCCGATCGAGCGTTCAAGACGCGCCGGCCCGGTCGCGCCTATTCCCATCCGGCCGCATGTCCGGCCGGGAGGCCAGCGGGGCCGCCGCGCGCAACCGCAGCGGCCGAAACGCCACCCCGCCGACCAAGCGAAGAGCTACTGCCGATGCGGTGCTCGGGCGGGGAGCGTCGCGGCGGGGGGTGAGGGAGACTTGGCCGACGCTCCTCTTTGCGGGGGTCCTCGCGCTGTGGGTGGCGGTCGTCCTCCTGCAAAGCCACCAGGTGCCCTTCCCCCCCTTCCCGCACCCCACGACCCCCTCCCTCCCAATGACAAGACACGGCTGTGCATCTGACCAACCCCTCTCGCCTCTTTTGTTGCTGGTTTGATGCAGACCCCGGCCACCTGGCAGCAGAGTGTCTCGGAGGAGACCGCACAGGGCGCTGTTGTGCCCAAGGACAGCAGCGCCATGTTGGAGGGGGAGGCGGACGAAGCGGAGCGGCTAGCTTTCTACAATGTGACGACATCCAGCCGGGCCTCGGTGCGCTCGGTGCGCATGCACGTGCGAGTGGGAAGCAGCCGCAAGACCCGGCTTGGGCAGGACGGGGCGGACGCAGATCTGCTGCGCCCTGCCTCTCCCAGCCATGCGACTGCCACGGGGCCAGAGCGGCGTGGCGCATCCGACCGGCGCGGCGATGACGCAGCTGAGGGCGGCGAGGGGGAAGAGGGGGAGGACTCCGCGCAGGGCGAGTACCGTGGCTTGGTTATGCTTGGCCGGGTGAGCCTTCGAACAGTCACGCCGGCCTACTAGGGACATGGAACAAGGGAGGCGAGCTGTGCCGTGATCGGGCGTTTCGTGAAACCCCCCCCCCCCCCCCCCCCCCCCCCCCCTCGCAGGAACGCCCTTTGCCGCGCAACGAGCGCGTGTACCCCCTGAACATCCACCACATCCCGTACGGCGCGTTCATATACGGCAAAGTCAAGCGCCTGTGTCCAGCCTCCGACTTGCCCACCCCAGTGCAGATGATCCCGCCCGCCTCCAGCATTCCGCGGGCCGGAGGCGGGCGGCTTGCGCCGGCTAGCCGCACTGGTGCGTTCGCCCCCCGTTGACCCGCCCCGCGTGTCGCACCACTCCCTCATCGTGCCGTGCTTCCGCAAGGCTGTTGTGGCCCATTGACCACGAACGCGCCACAGGGCGCGAAGGCTGCCCCGCCGCATCGCAGCCGCCCAAGTTGGTGCCAGAGTTCTCTGCCCCCATCTTCAAGCACCTCGCGGCCTTGGCAAGCGGTACGCCGCCACCTCGGCATGCCCGAAGATGAGACCCTACTATGGCCGTGGCTAGGTACCTGAGTTGCAGGCTCTTCTGCAGGTAAGGAGCTGCGGTATGTGCACATGGGCAGCGTGGCGCCCATGCCATCGGGGCGGTTGCTGGTTGCGTTTCAGGCATCAGCGCACACGGAGGTACCTCCGCCCCCTGACCACCACCGCACATCTGCTGGTTGACACGGGGCCACGTCGGAACAGGACTCCATCTGACGCCAGCCCTCGTGGCCGCCGGTCTGCGCAGGGCGCCGGTGACCAGCGCATCTACCTCAGCCTCAGCAGGGATGGCGACATTGGGCAGCGCTGGTCGCCGCCAGTAAAGCTCCCTGTGAAATCAAAGGGCGTGCAGGTGCGGCCAGGTAGACAGGAACATGCATGTTCATATACTAGCTGTACGATCAGGGCATGCACCGTAACCAGGGTTTCGGTTTGCCATCACCCCAATCCCCTCCCCCTTACATTTGACTTCTTGCAGGCAGGGCAGGTCATTGGCAGTGTCCGCATTGGCGCATCAGAACCCGCATCAGAATGCGCCACGAAATACCCCACCCCATTGTGCAACGAGATCACTTTTTGTGACCTTAAGCGAAGCCAAAGCTATCCAGGATTGCCATGCTGATGAACTGGCGTATTCTACCTTTCTGTGCGGGGCATGCGGTGCCAACGCTCTCGCGGAGGACGCCTAAACTGAATGTGAGGCGTGGCGTGTGGCAGTGGGGGCCGGTGCTCCACGTGCACCCGGGAACGGGCGAGACGTGGATGTTCTACACGGAGAGCCCCATCAGGCGGTGCTACCGCCCAAAGACGATCAAGTTCCCACCCAGGTGCGCCGCGTGCACGAGGCTGGCAGAGCCTGCACCGTCCCGGCGTCCGGTATAGTGCACAATTAATACACGTATACGCAGCGTGGCGATGCTGCTGGCGTGCTGCAGGCCGCCAAAGGACTGGTCTGCATTCCTTGATCGTTTCACATGTGCTTTCCCCCAGGTGGACGCCCGGCGGCGATGTCATGGTCACCAAGACCCGGAACGGCAAGAGATGGGACACCCCCCGGCGCATTTACAGCATGGCAGAGGAGGGGGGTGTGCCAAAGGTGCCCCACCACCGCTGCGGCCACCAGGCCGATGATCCCTTAGGCCCTCTTGAAGCAGCAGCATGATTCCGCTCCGCAAACGGCGCCTGTACGGTCCGGCCTTTGGTACAATCAATGATCCTGTTTGCAACGCGTGGCGCTGCGTGGTAGGTCATTGCCAATAACCTATTGGTCACCAGCGCGGGCACCTGGATGCTGCCATTCTGGAGGGAGTCCCATTATTTCAATGAGGAGGTCCTCCCCCCTCCCCCCCCACCACCTTACCCCCTACCTCCTCCGATTTTCTTCCCTGGATTGTATGCATTCCATGATTGGCACATTGCCTGATAGGGATGGCAAATGGCTGAGCCAGAACTGCTGTGCAGACGCCCTGCGACACCCAAACGCCGGACTCTCATGGCATGCTCCTGTCCCGCGATGGCGGGCAGACCTGGGTGGCGCGCGGCACCATGACAATGGTGAACACGCACCTGTACGAGGTGAGCGTAACCCTTCAGCAGGCTCAACAAATGCACTGTACAGCAGTCCCTGTAGCATGCACTTGCTTTCTTTGGTCATCGACTCTTTGGATCATTTGGATTTGTAAAGGGATAATTATCAGTGTGAGGTGATGATGAACGGCCACCCGGCGAGGCGAACAGCGATGTGTGGGGTTGCGTAACCGTTTTTTGTGTACAAGTATAGATAATATTATGCATCCGGATTGATGCCAGCGCGGTCATAAGAATACTGGGAATGAGAGCCTCCCCCGCGTGCCAGAGGTCAAATGTCCACGGAACTCTAGCGGACGAAACGAATGTTCCTGTAGCTTGCGTGCAAGCCCAATTGAAGCCTTATAATACTTATGGTCGTTGCAGGGGCGTTGTAGGGTCATTGTAGTAGGGTCATCGTTGTAGGGACATTGTAGGGGCACCCGTGGTAAAGCATGCATTGCATTATGTGTTCCACTGTTGTGTTTGTATGCTCTTAGAACTTGAAATGCCGTGCGTTGCACCAGGGAACGGCGGCACAGCTGGCGGATGGCAGCGTCATGATGGTGTTCCGCACGGCTCTAGCCGCGGCGGCGGTCAGCAAGTCCTCAGACGATGGCGAGACGTGGAGCGAGCCCATGCTGCTCACGGTGGGCGGCTTTCCACTCCCGCCCCCTACTGTCACATTACCGACATCCCCCTCGCTGAGCGTGAGGAGCGTCCCTACCTGGAAACTACACATGACTGATTTTGATAGGTCTTACGACCGGCCTCTTAGAAAAAGCCTCCTCCCACCATTGTCGCGTGCTGCTGGTTAGGCCGACAACCCGGACAGCAAGCCCAACATCATCAACATCTGGCCGCACGGCGAGATCCTCATGGCCTATAACGACCACACCAAGCTCAACGTGGCGTGCCGCAGCTGCCGGACGAAACTGTCCGTGAGCCGCCTCGTCAACGCCACGGGCGGATGGGACCACATCGCCCAGTTTGGGCCCTCTCCCTCCGACTTCCTCAAGGTATGCATCGCCATCGTATGCTGACGCCTCCCTGATGAGTGTGGTTATTACATGAATAACACGCATATATGTATATCTATATGTATTAACTATACATACACATTGATGTGAATGGATATCCCGTGTATAACGACACAAGACATGGGTGTCGGCACACCTATAAGAAGCCCTTATAAGCCCGGAATTTCGTTACATGCAACTGTAACGAATGTCTACTATATGTCTACGAATGTATAAATCCGATGTCTGACCGGTTGGGAAGGTCTCATTCACAATGTTTTTTAATATCACGTTAGCATCTGCAGATTTGATTACATGCGCACAGGTATGTATGCGCTGGGTCGCCTATTGTACGGTACCCAGGTGTGCGGATCATATCAAAAGCACCGGATTCCCTCCCCCCCCCCCCCCCCTTGTTCAACTTGTTGCCACCTGGGCAGGTGCACTACCCAAGCATGGTGCAGCACGGATGTCGCCTGCTGGTTGTATACACCTCCATGTACACATGCTGCGCGCCCTACGAGACCTGTGACTGCGCGCCCGAGGGCGCTGAAGTCGGGATACACATCGTGCGCGCCCCCCCCCCCCCCCCCCCCCCCCTCTCCTCCCCCCTCCTCCCGGCCTATCTGGGCTTCCACGTGCAAGTCCCAAGATACCATAGTATAGGATACGATGTGAAGCGGGATATTGTGGAAACTACTTACAGTACGCGCTGTGACACCTGATACTGCAACAGCACACATACCTTAATTAACTACTCTTGGCGTTTGTTGCATAGCATTATTTTGACCCCTCGTAACGCAGGGAATACCATGTTGATCTAGAATGCTGCCATTATGCACCACGGGCATGGACCGGAATTGTCGACTCAGTCGTGCAAATGAATTTGTTTATTTGGGGACTCAATTACATGGAACGCTATGCTCGTAGGCGGTGCTTGCAATTATGTACTTTATCTATATGTTATAACCATAGCAACTACTACTCACTATCATAACCCTATCTGCAGTATCTCCGATTCTGCATGAACGAGCATCAGCTCTGCAGTGTCTGCTTTTTTGTCTTTGAAACCTGTCCATCCAACAAATTGTTTTGTCTGCCATACTAGGATTCCTTCAAGCTATGGGAGGACAAAGACGCCGCGGAGCAGTTCGCACACCACCAGCTCAAGGTGCGTCCTGCATAATTAACCACCCTCCATGCGCCTCTCGGTGCGTTGACGATCGATGTAGCCGCCTGACGCGCGCCCATTCGGGTTTCACATGGCAGGTGGAGCCGGTTCCCGCCATGGAGCACCCGCCAGCGTGGGGCAATTACTGGTGGAACGACTGGGAGGAGCCAGATCAGACGTTTCGAAGCGTCGTAGGCGACCTGGCGGCGGGCGTGCTGGAGGACTGAGGCTGCATACATTTACCGGCCGGCAACTGCCATGCGAAGTAGCACACGGAGTGCCCCTTCGGACGTCCGGAGTTTGCCTCCTAGCCGAAGGCTTTTGCTTCCTGCTGCACCCTGACTGCACCCGTATATATATTTTTATATTCGCCCCTTGTGCATACAAGACATGAAGTCGGTCTGTAGGATAAGAATAATAATTTAGCTGTCCGGTAATATATTCAGATATGATTTGAAGCCGCGTACAAGGATTATAGCGACTACACCTGTCAACATCATGCGCGTCATCAGCGTGCAGCAGCAGCGCACGTGCCGCGAGTTGTGCTGCAGTATCAGGCGGAACCGCGGAACAGGCGGAAAATGCACTTGTAAGGATTAGCGACCATTTGTTGCCATGGCGCGAGCGTCGCATTAATAGAGCTCTAATGAGGACTAGGCAGACAGTCCGCCACTCGCATCCTTCGCGCGCTGAGAGCAGCAGGCACTGACGAGCCGTGACGAGCCGTGAACCATGACGAGCCGTGAGGGGACAGATAAACCCTAAAAAATAGGGAAAATAGGGGAAAAAATAGGACCGGCAATGCTGAGACGACATGGCAGCTGGCGTGTTGCACGCGCGGCGGAAATGCGAACGAATGCGCTATAAACGCGCCGTACTACCGGTACCTTGGTACCGCAGAACTACCGGAGCCGCCGTCTGACGACGCGAGAGTCAGAAAGAGTACCTGTAGGTAGTACTGTAGCGAGTACTGTAGGTAGAAGAGTGCTGCTGACGCGGCACCGGTCTGGGGATACTGTACGGCTACTCATACCGGAGGCGCGAGGGCTGTGTGCTTTGGCGGACTACTAGTCGCTACTACGGGCGCGAGGTGATGGTGAGGTCGAAGACCTGCAGCAACAACGGGCCAAATTGCGACAAACGCGACCCTCACTCTGCACCTCTTTACGCCGGGCCGTAGCGCCCCGCAAGCACCATTCACACCGCACCGGCGCACCGTATCACCCATATTACCACCGCAGCAACGACGCCGTGGACATACCGACCGGTCACTTAGGAGAGGGAGGCGCTGCCGCGTCTGCCACGCCCGTGCAAACGCTCATCGGGTTGGCACAAGCGCCTGGGTACCCAGGCCAGCGCGTGCCGCGTGGCGCACCGCGAGAAACGAATCCTCTTTTTCATTAGGTTCGTTAGGTTAATATAGTCGCTAAATGTTATAGCTCCCTAGGGTTCACAGCATCACATTTTTCAATCCCTACCAGTACCGACCACGGAAAGTCGCGACAAACAGCGCTAGCTTCCGAGGTCGCCATCCTTATCAAAATTGCGCCGGAAGGCCCCTCGTCCACAGACACGCGAATCCCGCAAGCCCGCCGGCAGCACCAACCCATACCCCCAGGATGCCGCAAGCCTCTGGATCCTCCTGGACCCTGCGCTTCCGACGCAACCGCAGCGGCGATGCCGGCACTTCGCGTGCGGCGGACAGCAACGTTGGTGGGGAGCGGGGAGACACGGGCGCGGCTCCCCCGCGCGGCCCGCGGTTGCCGGAGCGCCCCGCGGAGGCCGGCCCCTCAGCCACCCGAGCCGCGCGCGGCAAGCGCAAGGCGCAGCAGCTTCCCGGCAAGACGGTGCCCGCCAAGGTACAAACGGCCGCGTGTTCAGCACCCCCCCTTCCCTCTCGCTGTCCATGCCGGGATCGGCCCACGCTCCTGCCACCAACGCCCGCGCCCTCCCAGCGACCAACCGGACGGCCGGTCCGGAGGTACCCGCCCGATGACACCCCCTCCCCCCCCGGCGCTGTGTCCACAGCGATGCAAAGAGACGCCGCTCGTGGAGGCACCCGCCACGCCCAAGCTGAGCCTGTACGTGCGCTGGTACTCGCCGACCGGGAAGACGAAGGTGAACAACCTGGCGCTGAAGCCCATTGAGGGGGTGGAGTCCTTGGAGGTGCGCCGCGCGGTCGCCGAGAGTGATGCTTTTGTTATGTTGAAACAACTGGCAACAGTGCACAACAGCCCCCTCTGGCGCCTCTGCAGCGGTCAGCTATCCAGTAACGCGTCGCCGGGTATTGGCGGTAGCTGCATTTCGCTCCATTGGCCACTTTGCAAAACAACAGGATAAAACAACAGGGCACTGCTGGGTTTTGGCCGTTTGCAGTCTGAAGCACCGGTAATAATTTGAGCCATTGACTCCTGGAGACTGACAGCACCGGTGCTGACGAGCCCCCTGTCGGCGTGGCGTGGCCGTGGCGCCTGGCAGGGCATCAGCAAGGACCTCATCACGCGCGCCTTCCCCGCGGACGACCGCCCCGACTACATCACCTCCGCCGACTTCTATCGCTTCACGCCCGACGAGGAGTTCATGAATCTGCCGGGTGACATCTCGCGCACGGAGTTCCGCCTTGTGGTCACGCACGAGGGCTGGGAGTACACCGTGCTGGGGCGGGAGCTGGGCGCGCACCGGGACCCTGAGCGCAAGATGCTCGTCACGGTGGGGGCTGTCAACATCCCCGGGGCCCCACAGAAGCACGACGCTCCTCCCCGGTGCGGGTGCGGTTCTAGTCACGCCCACTCTTACCCCGCTCCTCACCCCTTGGCAGGTCATCGAGTTCGAGAGCACGGCGCTGATGATCGGCCGGCTGGGCGTCACCATCTCCCTGATTGCGTACCCCGTCATCTCGGTCAAAAAGGTGTGTTGCCAGGCCAGTAGAGCAAAGCGCTGCTGGCGCACCTCAAGGCGGGGGACATGGGCCCGGGAAGTGGGGGGTGGGGACACATGAGTCTTGACGGCGCAGAATTAAGGGCGATCTGTGGGCTGACTTGGAAGTGCTTCGGAATGAGGGTGTCGCCGTCTTGACGCATGTTCCTCTACCGCCTCGCCAGTTTTGACCCCCCCTTCCCCCCCCCCCCTATCTTGCTTATCCCCCGTACGCAGTCGTTTCTGGATGGCATCCAGAAGGAGCTGCAGACAAACCCCGACTTCCAAGGGATCCTCTGAGCGATGCGGCTATTGGAGAGAGCGAGGGGGGGAGGGGTACGCGGGCGTCCGGCAGGTGCAGCGCACCTGCATGCACAAGGGCATGCACAGCCCCCCCCCCCCCCCCCCCCCCCCCCTCTTTCCCTCCTTCCTCAATAAAATGCGCGCCAGTCAAGGCAATTAGGGTGGGCACCTGTATGCTAAACCATTCACTGTACGAGTAGAGCGCGAGGGCACCGCAGCCGCTGTAAATCACTCCAAGCCAGTTGCAGCCATGCTTTCAGCAGGATCTGCCTACGCTGGTGGCGCGGAGCATCCCTGGGATCGGGCTTCCCTGGGATCAGCAGTACTGCTCTTGCAGATGCTGCGCATTTGTACGCGGAGTCATATGCGAATCAAACATCAGTGTCATCTGGTCCACGCCCCCATCTCCAGGAGATGGGCGCATGCGGAACAACATGTCACACCAAAACAGCACGTACTGTGCCGTGGCTGTGTACATGCTGATGCACCATTGAACCGCGTGCGCGGCGCCTTCCAGCATGAATACATTGCTTTGTAGCACTGTCGCAGTGTCCGCTTCCTGGAAATGGGAATATTTTGATATATTTCACCCCCACCTCTCAGCATGGCCGCGGTGGTGGTGTGTGTGTGTGGGGGGGGGGGGGGAGGGACCGTGCAAATCAGAAACCCCAAAGCGTGGTTACGGCAATATATTCCCACCTCCAAGTGTGGCAGCCTGGACCCCTCGGAGCGTTTGGCCGCGTGCGGACAATCCATAGCTACCTGCACTCGGAGCTCGTTCAGGCAAGCATGCAGGATGCGCAAGACAAAAGGGAGCGGGGGGGCATCTCGGTGCGGCTACAGATTACAGCCGCCTGTAGCAAGGCTAAGCAGAAGGGGCTAGCGGGCGCTCCCCCACCATATATGTAGAGAGGATTGGGGGGGCAAAAGGGAAGCTGCGGCCGGCAGCTCTCTGTACTGCTGCTGCAGACCGCTGGCTTTGCCAAACAAGAGAGACTGTCAAGGAGAGGGGAGGCAGCCATTGGGTCGTGGCTGTTGATGCTCCGCCGAGCACTGGGGCGGCCGAGGGCGCCGAGTCCCCCGCGACGCGGCTGATTGGTGCCAAATATACTGCCCGCTGCCAGCGCCGCTCAGACCTTGAGCTTCTTGGTGCAGCTCGGGCATTTCCAGGTCTTGATCTTCTCGGCAAACTGCGGGGACATCTGGGGGCAGTGCAGCATGCAGCAGACTAGCGTTCAGGCTTCTGAACACCAACTACTCTTGTGCTAGGAGTAATGTGTAATGTGTGGCTAGATAGTTGTGCCGAGGCATTGCTGTAAAGCGCACTTGTTGCAGTAAAACAACTGATAGAATGAAAACGTGGAGGTGTGACACTCCGCATATAACGGCATCGCAATACCCCGCCCCCCCCCCCCCCCCCCCCCCCACACACACACCCAGACCCCGCTACACCCCTCATCACTGGATGCATGTGCAGAGGGGGAAAACAGTACTGCGGGCGGCTGACCAGATGGGCGGCATACCTTGACACACTTGCCGTGGTACCAAGTCTCACAGCCATCGCAAGCAATCCAGAACTCGTCCTTCTTGTAGTAGCCACCGCAAGAAGGGCAGGCATCGCCGTCGCCTTCGTCGTAATCGTCGTCATCGTCGGCCTCAGCCAGAGACTCCATGTGCTTGTGCTTCTTGGGCTTGGGCGCGCTGTTTTGCATTTTCTTCGGCCTGCCTGCGCCGCTGCCGGCTGGCCGGCCCAGCTTGGGCTTCGAGCTTGGCTTGGCGCGGCCGCTCACAACTTCGTAGAGGGTGTTATTGCTGTTGATCAAGCTGAACAGCTCCGACCTGGGTACAGTCCAGGTGTCAGAAATGTGACAGCGTGGGACACTGTGGAAGCCCAAGGAGCGACCTGCACGACGGCGTGTACACTCTACAGGGGTCCGAATGTCGGGAACGGGAGGTATAGGCACCCAGCAGAGGCAGAGCCAAATAGCCCAGCGCGCCACCAGAGCGCCTCGGGCTCAAAGAAAGCCGAGACAGCCCGACATTTCCCAGTCCAAAGCGGCTGAACGATGGGCCTTACCTCTGCTGCGCGTCGAGCCGGCTGCCGTTGAAAAATGCGACGGAAATGAGCCAGGTATCGCTGTGCATTGCCACCAGCTGCAGCCAGTCACTTTTCTGCGCGTCGAACGCAAGCCGGCATTGACGCGATCTGTCAAGCGAATTCACAGCCGAGCTACTCCGTCGCGGGTGCACATCGGCACCTAGGCGAGCACATCCACGCCTTTAAAGGGGTAGATATGTTGCCGTAATTCAGGCCGTGTGTAATTTTATGTGAGGCGGCGGTCCCGGGAAAGGTGGGGGGGGGGGGGGGGGGGGGGGGCGCACCGCCATCCCACCGCGGGCGAAGTTGATCCCGAGGGCCGGCTCCGGAATCTCCGGCGGGACTTCCTCGGCCGGCAAGTTCACTTCCCAGGTTCTGTCGGCATACCCATACAGGCAGAGGTTCTCGCGCTCCGGGTCGCACTGGTTATAGAACTTGTCCACCCTGCGGAAGCCCGGGCGGGGGGGGGGGGGGGGGGGGCACGGAGAGAGGATAAGGAGGCCGCCGCCGGGGCACATACCGGTGGCGAACACGCCCGCTCAAGAGCAACGGGGTTGAGGGGGGATCCGTTGGGTGTAAGACGAAGTAGGGCCCTCTCCTGCCCTGAGCTATAGAGGATATGGTTCGAGGGATATTAGTCTCCACGCCGTCTACGCCCGCATAGCCGCCCGGGGGGGGGGGCTGCAAGAGCCGCGGTGGCCGAAGCCCGGATGTTCGTGCGGCAAGTTTGTGCAGCACGTTATCGGCCTCGGAGCGCGGAGCGAACCCAACCCGACTTGCGGTTCAGCGTCGCACAGGCACAGGCACCGCGCATCTTCGCCAGGCGGTAGCATCGGGCATTGGCCTTCGGAAGAGGCGTGGAGACCGAGCAATAGCGTAACAGGGCCACCTGCTGCAACACGAAAAACGGTGGCCAAGACGGGATGCCCCGCCGCGATCTCGCACGTGCCAGCGGAGGCGGCCTCGACAATCGTTCGTAAAATCATGACACGAACGCCAACCTATCTTCACCCTGAGCTCCACGGACAGATCGGTCTGGGTTTTGAAGCCGACTCAACATACACATTCGCCCACGTGGACAAGCACATCGCTACCACGGGCGGGGTGGATGCGGGCACGTATTTAGGGCTAGTATTCCATCCGCTACTTTGCGAGGCCAGCGCACCCTGCAGCAATCGTGCGCGTTGGTTCGGAAGGCTGGTCAGCGAAGGGCAGTCGGTCGGCGGGCCAGTGCGGAAAAGGAGAGTCGCCGTAGGGTAAAGTCGGCTTTGCTAGCTTATGCCTGGAAATTACAACATTGAGCGGCAAAACCGAGCGGTGGCATCCGACCGGCGGCCTGGCGAGAAGCGACGCGGTTATTGATTCGCGAGGGCAACGAGAGCAGGGAGGCGGTTCGGGAAATGGCGGGGCAGCGCTTTCAGGCGCCAGCCCCGCAACCCAACACTCGAAGCGACGAATCATGTCAGATTCAGTAGCCCATAGATAGCACTGCACTGCCGGGATCGCAGCTGTTTCAGGCCAGGCACAGCACGGGGCTGGCGCTGCGGGCGATACCCCCGTGGCCCCTTCGACGGGCAGAACCGAAGGCTTGCTCCATCCGCCCCTGATCCGACAAGTCCACGACGGTGCGACAACCGCGGTGGCCGAAATGGGCGGCCAAAACGGGAAAATGAAAGGAAAGGCGAGGGTTGGCAGGGACGGGCGCGCACTCGACGGTGAGCGCCTTGAGCAGGCCCTCCCGCCGGCCCTTGAAGTCTTCATACACCTCGGATGCAGAGTTGAAGGTCTGGTACTCCATCTCGGCACGTGGGGGACGCGTACAGCGCTGCCCGACTTCTTACGTCGCCCAAATCGCCGCCTGCAAAACAGGGTGCAGCAAAACGAGAGAAGTTATGGACGGTCAGCTACCAGGTTTTGCAGCCTGGCCAAGGCGGGGGGGGGGGGGGGGGGGGGGGGGGGGTAAGCCAGCGGGCGTAGGCAGGACCCAACGGCGCGCGCGGGAGGGGGGGGGGGGGGGGGGGGGGATTCGAAGCTCGCCCCAGCGAGCGGACTGCGCAGCCTAGTGGCCAGCCCAACTATCCCCTCGAGGGATCAAACCCAATTAAGCCTGTACGTTAGCAAGAGAGGATTCAAGCTTGGAGGAGAAGGGGGGAGGGGGCAGTTTCGTTGAGCGAGTGTGAAGGGAGGTAACGATTAACGCAGAAAAGACGGACAAGGACAGAGATTACTTGAACCTAGCGGGGAGCGACGGAGGAGCCCTGTCAAAGGGAGCTCTCCCAGCGGGTGCGAGTTCACTGCGAAAATACCCCCCTCACCTTGGGCTACTCCGCGCTCAATACCAGGACGGTAGTGGTGCCCGCGGGGGCAGTAGCTGTGCAGAGCGGGTCGCTGTTGTCACCCGCTGAGTGGGATTGGCCGCTGCTGCGGCTGCCGCGCCCGTGTGCAGCCTCTCCGCTGTATCCGCCGGGAGTCGCTGCCACGCCTCGCACAACCTCAGAAGGGGTTGCTAATGTCCTGAGCAAGGCTAGCCGTGAGATGGCACGGGCCACGGGGGCCCGGGGTGCTTTTCGCTCGTGGGCCAAAAGGCGTGCCGCCGCCGCCGCACTGCTGCTGGCGGGATTTAGGCAGCTTCCTTGGCAGTCTGCTCCGAGGCGAGGGCCACGCACACCCTCACGCGCGATGCTCGGGAACCCGCGACGAAGGAAAAAGCGCGTAGCAAATAGCACTGGAGCTGGGAGGGAGCGGTTGCTGCTGGCTCGACACGCGTGGACTGTATTGCCAGCGGCAACACTCGCTCGCCGCCTAACTCGTCGCGCCCGCCGCGCGTCCACGCGGCCGGGCCGTCGCGGCCTCCGCCCGCGGTGCTTCAGGTTATTTGAACATCAGCGCGCCGCACCGCGCGCTGCAGGCGCTGATGCTGCCCCTCGTCGCGGACGATTGGATAGGCGCGGGGGGCAGCACTGCGTTTCTGCACCGTGCGGAGGGCGGATTTCTACTGGCGGGAATTGGTTTCTGACTTTCTGGCAGCAAGTGGCAAGAAAAGCATAATGTATTGTCAACACGAAGCGCCTGTTTGGCTGTATGACTGTATCCCTGCATGGAACGCGATAATTAACTACTATTCGCGATGTGTGTGTATATCCACCTACTACACCAGCCAGTCGCGGCATAGCGAATACAAACATTGTCAATACAATAACACCGGATGCAATTCCGCTTGTCATAGTGCTACTGTGCCGATCGAAGTGGATGAAATGATAACGGCGATTCATTTAGTCGCTACATAAGTTCGGTACGATTCTACGACCCCGGACGTTTCGTTTGACGATCGTAACGACTTCCGCCGCCTAAGCGACTACAAGCCGTAGAGTATCCCATCGTGTTAATACTGGCCCTTTGTGCAAATGGCCAGTTGCGTGTGAACCGCCGGGCCCACTGTGAAGCAGGGCCCACTACCCAGTCACCACGCCCTAGTCCTACCGCCATAAGCGGAGTTAACCCCGTGTAGCTAAACCCATCACACAACAAGTGATCGTACTCGTATCAGGCGGTATTAACGATGCTGCGCGCGCGATGCTTGCTTCTGCGAGTCCGGCAGTACGTTGCTACTCGCCGCGACGGCGTGTTGCTGTCCGAGACATTCCATACTGTGGCGTGGCTGTCTGGCTGGAGACGGGTGGCGCCTAGCTAACAACATCGATCCAGGCCGAACGATCAGATTCCGTGTGCCTCCACTGAAACTGCGAAGGCCGACGACAAAAGCTATTATCCGCTCAGAGCTCTTCCAGCTGTGAAGCATGTTGCCTGAAAACCTTGAATAATGTCAAGACTATGTACGGGAAAACAATTGTACTCCAGCACAGCAAACACTTCCAACTCAGTTTGCTTGTCATGTTACTAAGATAGACAACAGGCGGCGTTTTTCCATCAGGCAAGTGACGATACTACGTGGTAGAATGTAGCTTTATAAGCACTGCTGAGGCTGCCCACTGCCCTACTCTTGCATTTGGTGCAAATAATATTCTGACATATAGCAACTGATGCTGTAATATGAAATGCATTTGGTACCGGCTGCCGCTGGGATATGGGCAACATACATGCTATCTGAAGTCCCACCACGGTGAAATGTCTTCGACATGGTTGGTAAGATGATAGGGTCAGGGAGTGCACACGTTGCCAGGCCATGAGAGCTGGTGTACTAATTCAATGTGGCAGCTATGTAATGAGGAACATGAAAGTGCCTGACAGTACGCGATGTATTGCTTACCAGCCACATACCTGCACCACCAGAGATCGTTACATATAATTGGGTTTACGGGTCTAACATCATGAATTGTTTTGCGACAACGATAAATGTCAGACGTTATTCGTGGTATGTTATGATATATCTCTAGGTATGTATAGGTTACCTTTATTTGCTATTATCCCACTAGCCCAAAGCGTGGTTATGGTAGTTACGCAACGACGGGGCGGTTTGCTGGTGTTATATTTTAGCAATGAATACAAGAATGCCCGCTTCAATGCGATATTCCCATTGAACGCTTTCATTGCTGGCAGCTCTACGCGTTGCCTTGTTTCTGTGCCTCAGCATGTGTTGACGCTCTTAGATGGCTGGCGGAAAGCACAGCTGGAATGAAAGGTCCACGACTTGATAATTGCATGCTTCACATTAGCTTTACACATGTGTATCTGTGTTTCAAGCGAGAGAGGGGGGGGGGAGGGGGGGGGGGGGGGGGGTTGCAGTCCGCTAATTACAGAGGGCCGCAATAGGACGCCGCATATCCCTGCAGCCATGATCCAACTTGAGAGTCTTCTATACAATCGTAGATAAAATACAAACAGGTGTGAGGTCATCACTCCCCTGCTTTGTCGCCACCACACCCCCCATCACGCTCTGCCCTCACAAAATTGCGCCGCTTTGGATTCTCGCAACAATGCCTTGGAGCCTGGTGAAATCGCCCGCTCACAGCCTGGATGCAACAGACACAATGCGTCAAGTTGGGCGAAGCTGCGACAAGCACCAGCAATGCCGCATCCCGTGTCCAGTGATGTGAGAAGGAACGCACCCCTTGCCCACAGCTTCAAGCTCCTCCATCCAGGGGCCGAATGACTCCCCTTGCAGGCAGCAAAGCGATCGCATTGGTCAGGCGGTGATGGGGTGGGGGCATGGGGCGGAGGGCTGCCGGCATTCGCTGCAACAGGTGAGTGGGCTGGTCCCCTGCACGCACCTACAGCAATCTCACGCTTGCCGCCATAAAATGTGGGGATGTTCTCCTCCGGGATCAGGTCCCGCAGCGCCTGCTGGTAGTTTTTCGAATGGATCTACAATGCAGGGCACGGTTGAGCGGGCGGATGCCATCAGCCATGGCATGAGGTGGCATGGTCAACGCTCTTTAGCCTGTTGTATTGATGGGGTGCGTCTCACCTGGATCTTCGAGGTGGTCTGCGTGTCCAACCATGGTTTGACTATGCTCCAGATGGTGGTAAATATCTTGGGCGCATTGATGATGATCATCGCACCAAGGTGCTCCGGGTAATTGTCCTGGATTCCGGGAGCAGGGGGCGGGGGAGGGGGCGGGGGGGGGGTAAGGAAAGACAGGTCTGCAGTATTGTCTGGCGATGCCATCTGCCGGGGGGGTTAAGCGCAGGGGTGCCCCAACCTGGTCCGTGTTAGAGATGGCTTTGAGGGCGTCTTTGCACTTGTAGAACTGGGAGATGGAGAGGCCCTCCAGGTCCAGGATGGTGGTGGTTGTGTAGATCTCCCGGCCCGCAAGCTTGGAGCATATCGGGAACTTCTCGCGCACAAGCCCCTCGTAACACTTGATGTGGAATTTCACCAGGCGTTCTACCGTTGTGTGCTTGGCCAGCTCGGCCGCGTTCACCAGCCCCGTCTTCTCCACATAAACAGGCCGCCCGAAGCGGTCCACGCCGCAGTAAAACTGGGGGTAAACCTTGAGAACGGCGTCTTTCTCCGTGTACTCAAAGTTCTCATACACATCGTCGGTGCCAAACGAGCGCCGCCACGCCACCATCGCGGTGTACATCGCCTCCGCCTTGGCCAGGTTCCAGCCCCGGGCCTTGAGGAAGCGCAGAAGCGTTGTGTCTGTGTCCAAGTGTGTGCCCTCCAGAAGCAGCCCCTTGGCCACCAGCGAGGCGCGCAGCTCCGTCAGCTTGCCGGTCTGCTCTGGCGTCAGGTGATCCACCCAGAAGACCTGCTCCTCCGTCTGCGGCCCAGCCTGAAGACCGCCCCGAAAGGAGCCATCGTCCGACGCGCTGTCAGACGCCGCCGATGACTTGCTCGAGCTCCCAAACGTCTTGCTCAGTTTGCCAAGCATCGCGTCTGCGCAGCGGTGGCTGGGACTTTCCTGCCCCGATCTCTGAACCTGGCGGCGGGGCTCGGACAAAACGACACCCCTCGAACTGTGCGGAAGTGTGCCGAGCGGCCTGGCCTGGCCTAGGGTGGGGCTACAGCAGCGACGGGAGTTTATTATTCGAGGCAAACGCCTACCGGTGCCGGTATGACTCTATCAGATAGAGTATCCGACCATGCGAGGGATCACTCCGGGCGCGGGGCAGCGTGATTGCCTACTGCGACGATGCCTTAGCATATATTCCCACCAGCGTTCAGAGGGCGCGGGAAAGGCCGACTGGTTCCAGTAGCCGTCTGATAGCACAGGACACAGCCAAGGATTGGGTGCTGAGGGGACGCTGCGCGGCGCCAGCAGGTGATGCCGCAATCCACGCGCGATCCAGCAGGTCGCCGAGGCGCGGCACCAGCCGGGGACGTCGAGGTCAGGGCGCGCGGTCTGACCGTGTCTGCTGACGAGCGATTCGGATGCAGGTAGTCACCGAGCAGCCGCGCTGTCCGCCGCGGCGCCTCCTCATCGATCGTCTGACAATAACGCAATGTTGCATTTGTATGGATACATATTTCCCACATCAATGAAATGGGCGGTGTGTATTGTAGTCGCTGTACCGGTAGTACTGTACATATCCGCGAAAGATGTCACTGTACATATCTGCTGCGCAAACGTGAACACGTGATTCGATATTTGGATGCTAACATGTCCGGTTGTGCTCATTATTGGACAAAGGTTGGACATGGGATGTGGATGCCGATGACGAGGCGGAATCGCGGAGCCCGTCTCTTTTACCCGTGTACCCAAACCGTGTAACCATTTCAAAGTTGAGTCTGGTTTTGCCAAAAATATCGCGCAGGCTGATTTACACGGTCAAGAGCCGAAATTGGCAGGATGGTTTAGCGAAAGCGTGGAGGGAAAACGGAGTCAGGGGGGGCCGCTGCGTGGAACGCAGCGAAAACTGGAAGATGGCAGGCTCAGCTGTTCTAGCTGCTTTTATATCTACTCGTGCTGCACCCAAAAAGGGCGCAACAACAGATGCATAGTTCCCGTACCACTGAGCAGCACTTGTAGCTGAAAAGCGGTTAGGTCAAGGGAGGAAACCCCATAAAATAGTTTAAAACATTTCAAAGTTGAGTCTGGTTTTGCCAGTCTTGAGCGAACGGAGAGAGCGGTGGATTGACGGAGAAGAGGTAGCGCCAAGTCACGAAGGAGGCACTGGGAAGGCCACCGCTGCGGAGTCATGTTGGACTTGGAAGTGGCGTAGGGGGGCGATGTGTCCAAAGAAGAACCATGCGCAAGGTGAAGGAAGAACGTTGGGGTCGATGTACACTGTGAGATTCAGATGTGACGTAAATGTGCCCTACTGGTGACGAACGACGACATACGGGGACGATACGGGACGGACGAGGGACGTGGATTTCATACCCAGTAGCGACGACTATCGCGCGCGACCTGTAAAGTACTATATGAATTTCTCGTTTCCATAATTTCATCAAATTGATATGCGCACGCGGGCTCGCGTGTCGCCCGCCGACGCGGAGCACCCGGGCTAAGTACAGGCGGATGTACGCACTCATTGCACATCGCCGCACATCGCTGACCGCACATCGCTGACCGCTGACCCCGCGGTGTGCGGCGATGTGCGGCACGACGGGCGGAGGTGTGGGCGGATGTAGGTGGTACGGTAGGTGGTAGGCGGTAGGTGGTGTTCGTAGGTGCGCGTTTTAATGCAGCCGCCCTAACTGCTGATGATTGTGTAACGCCCCAGCACGCGCATGAAGTACGGGGTCGCCTCACGGTCACCGCCGCTCACCGTTGAATCAAGCGCGGACAGCCGCGCACTCGCATCTGTGTTGCCTGCCGGTGGTGGGTTACATCCACCCCAACTCTCAACCCCCCCCCCCCCCCCCCCGCCCCCCGCGCGCGGCAGCAGGCATGCCGGCAAAGGGATGGATAGCGAGTGTGTCGAAGGATGGCGTGTACTCATGCAAGCACTGCCGGGGCAACGTGACGGGCACATGTGATAAGATGGCGCGAGAGCGGCACTTCCTAAAATTCCCGAACTGTAGCCACTCGTTGAAGCGTGCGGCTAAGTTGCGCCGCAAGGCCGCCTTATCACAAGCAGCAGCAGCAGGGGCGGCAGCAGCAGCAGCAGCAACAACAAGGGCGGCAGCAGGAGTAGCTGCAGCCGTCGGAAACGGCCCGCCGGTGCCGGTCTCGGACGACGGCGGCTCGAAGGTGGACGATGTGATGGGCGTGGGGGAGGACCCCGTTGGCGAAGACGGTATGGACATCGACGCGCCTGCGTGGCCGCCGGCGGGCGTGGAACCCGCGATGAGGGCGTGATATGGAAAGGCGATCCCGGCGACTTCTACATGAAGGTCATCGCCAAGAAGTTCCGGGGAGTATGGCACTACGGCGTGATAACCGGCGTCGTTACCGAGTGGGTGTTGGAGGACTATGGCGGGGCGACCCAGTGGCGCGCTGTTTTCGAGGACGGGGACATTGTGGGCCTTCTGCGTTCAGAGGTGAGTGGGCCCGGCCTGCGTGCTGGTGGCACCACTCAACTGCGGTTGTATGGAATCACACGCACCCGCCCGGTCGGCGTGGCAGGTTGTGGAGGCTATGGCGGCTGCCCAGGAGCACCCCCCTGTGGATGCGGACGGGGAGGCTCGCTTGGTAACCGTCCATGAAGGCGATGACTTGTCCAGTGAATCACGCACCTTGCCCGGCGTGCGTTCAACACAACCCGGCTGGCGGAGGCCAAGCAGAACACTGGCTGCCATGGCGTGTGCCATGTGCATGTGGTCCTGGGCTATGTCAGCATGGTCAACCTCTTCCCCCTCGCGCCGTTCCACCTGTTTTTTTTTGGCTTGGGAAGGGACTTCTGGAGGAAATTTGTCACCGTGCAGGGCCACATTGGATTCCGAGCTATGAAGCAGGAAGACCGGCGCCAGGCTTTAGTCCCGATACCCAGCAACTTTGAACGCGGGTTGCGCCCTTCGTTTGCAGTGTCCAAGAATCGAAAGGTAAACCCCCCCCCCCCCCCCCCCCCCGGGCGTGGGCGTGGGCGTGGGCGTGACGGCATTCCCCTCCATGACTGCAGGGTCAGGCAAGGTGACGGTGCAGTCCGGCTGGGTCATGGAGGACTGCTTGCACCACATGGAAACGTTTTCCATTCTTAACGCCGGTCCGCTGCTCGAGGAGGCCCGGGTGAAGGCGATCATGACCGAGAAGGAGCTTCGCGTCCCCAGGCGGTGCTTGGGCACATGTACAAGCGCATGCAAGGAGCTGCGTGGTTCGTCACGCGGTGGGGGTTGCAGAATGTGGTGACGGAGGAGGACGGCCCCGAGCGCAAGGCGCAGGTGGACGCGCTCACTAGGGAGGGGAGGACTCTAGACCCAGCGCGGCGCCAAGGCGCGGCGGCCGGGGCAGCGCGGCGCCAAGGCGCGGCGGCCGGGGCAGCGCGGCGCCAAGGCGCGGCGGCCGGGGCAGCGCGGCGCCAAGGCGCGGCGGCCGGGGCAGCGCGGCGCCAAGGCGCGGCGGCCGGGGCAGCGCGGCGCCAAGACAGCGCATACAGCGGAATCGGCGGAAAGGGATGCATTACAAGCTGTGGACGGCAGCCGCTGAAAACTATGCGGTCATGCCGCAACAACCCCAGCACTGGCTTCTGGATACCTCTGATCTGGCTGGCGGCGGCGGGCTGCGGGATGCAGGGCCGCATGACTGAGGTGGCGGTGCTGGTGAGCCCGGAGAGTCTGCATGCGGCGGAGGCGGCGCAGCCGCATAGGCACTAGACAATGCTCTGAAGCGAGCCCCAATTGTCTGCCCAGCGCCTGCCCCAATGTAACGCACCAGCTTGGCAGCAATTGGCAGCTCTTTTGCCCCCCCTCCACCCCACAGACACACTACCAATACCAGTTTCTCATCCCGGCGGGCAGTTGATGCGTATACCCAGGCTTGTGCGTACGCGGTGCGGGGGGGGGGGGGGGGGGTCACTATAGCTAAGCTAGTGATGTGAGATATGAGTGCAGCAACAGATATTGTGCAAGATATAATACGATGGCATGCAAGCGGGTCCCCGCTCTTCCACAATCATTGGCCCTGCTCCCTCTTGCCCCGCCCCCGGTGCCCTTTAGCTGCTCTCAGCATCCCGAGTGGGATGGGCGGGGCAGCGGTTGCTACCGAGTGAGGCGTAGCATCGTTTGCAGTAGCAACGCAGCCTTTCCGGTGTGACGCCGCCTGGATGTAACCCAGCAGTACGCGCAAAGTGCAAGTGCAAGCTGCTGATGGCGGGGATCCCGCGCGCGGGGGGGGGGGGGGGGGGGGGGGGGGGGGCAGCGGCTGTGGGATAGGCGCGGCAGCGGTTGCTACAGAGTGAGGCGTCGCATCGTTTGCAGTAGCAACGCAGCCTTTCCGGTTGCATAGTGTGACGCAGCCTGGATGTAACCCAGCAGTACGCGCAAAGTGCAAGTGCAAGCTGCTGGTGGCGTGGATCCACGCGAGGTCGCAGGACGGTGCGCGAGGGGGGGGGGGGGGGGGGGGCAGCGGCTGTGGGATAGGCGGGGCAGCGGTTGCTACCGAGTGAGGCGTAGCATCGTTTGCAGTAGCAACGCAGCCTTTCCGGTTGCATAGTGTGACACCGCTTGGATGTAACCCAGCAGTACGCGCAAAGTGCAAGTGTTACACGTCCGTGTGCCCCACCCAATGACATTGCGCCCGACCTCACTGACGGCATGTCTCGCTCTCCTTCAGCTCCTGGGCCGTCCGCCGCCTCACCCTGCGCACCCTACCAGCCGCGCGTGCCTTCTCGGAAGCCTCACACACGGCGGCGCGAGTCGCGTCGTGGAACGCGTCCCTGACATGGCGGAACTCCGCCCTCACCGTGGCCGTGGTCGGGCAGGGGACTGCCCGCTGATGGGTCGCCATGCATGGGTACTTGGGGCCGTACCAAGCCGGGGTGCCGTCGCAGCAACACTCCCAGTCCGTCCGTTGGCCGCAGTCCACGCATGACGGGCGTCCGGCCAGGACACGCACATGATAGTGCATGTGGCCGCCTCCCGCCACTGCTCGTAGTGCTCCGGTCAACATGGCGACGAGCAAGTCGGCATGTCCCGCAGGTGGCTGCGGGGCGGGTGGCGCGAGCGCAGCCTCGCTCGCCTCGACAACCCCCTCAGCCCGATCAGTCGCCTCGACCACGGCCTCCTCCGCCTCCTGACGCGGCGCACCAGGCGCATCATCGTCGCCTGGCAGGGCGTCCCCCCCCGCAACGGCGCCGTCGGCGGTGGCCGACGCCGTCGTGGCGGGGTGTTGTGAGGAAGTGGCCCTAGACATAGGTGGGGCCGGCACCGCCATGTGTTGCTCCACACGCGGTGCGGTTCCTGACGCGACAGCTCCGTCGCACCAGTACCGGCGCCGGCACCCCACGCCTGCTGGGCTTACCACCAACCGGCATGTTTCCTTTGGGAGGCGGTTCATCCGCGTCGGAGGTGAGCGGCGGTGCCGGTGTGGGTGTGGATACTGCCCGGCCATTAGGGCTCCCGCCGCCTGCCGCTCCGCCGACCCACGCCGCGGCGTGTGTTGCGCCCCGCATAGTCGCCTCGAATATAATATACATGACGCGGGGACGGGCGGGGGGGGGGGGGGGGGGGGGGATTCGTGCGTTTCGTATGTCGGCGGAAAGGCGTGCGAAGCTGCGGCTGGCGAAGGTGGTGGAAGTAAGCGTGGCGGCGTCGGCGGCGTATTACCGTGCGTGCATGCGTGCGCAACCCCGCGGCAGCAAGCGCCGGACTCGGCGTGTGCCGGCGGCAGAGCTGCGAAGCCATGGACACGGTACGGGATGCCAAGTCTGGCTAAGCAACTGCCGAGGCTGGCGGCTTAACCCCCATGTCCGGCGGTTGAGGGACGGAAAGTGCGTAGAAGTTGATCGGCAAAGCGGGCATATAAGCCTGGCTGTGCTAGGTTCCTATTAAGTAATGGCGGTTTGTGCTAAGTAATTCGTAGGGGTGGACCATGCAGCGCAGGTAGGGGGCGGTATAAATGAGGCCGGGCACATATACTGCTCCACGAAACGACACTGTCGCACGTGTAGTTGAATAGACGCCCCCCCCCCCCCCCCCCCCGCCGGGTCGGCCCGCCGGGTCGGCCCGCCGACCCGCCACGGCATGTAATATCTGTCATGCATCGCCGGGGTATGTGTGAGTGGATGCCCCGCCGCCACATCCCCCCCCCCCCCCCCCCCCCCCCCCCATTTACACTTGTGCACTCATTAAGTTTGGGCTGGTTTCGGAGCAGTACATGTACGTATGTATATACATACAATGGAACGTAGGACCTGCGCGGAAAGAGGCGGGGCTGGCGGAGTACGTTGGGGGTGCGTAGAGTAGCGTGTTGGTGAGATTCGGGGTGCATCGGACGCCGGATGCCCATCCACCCAGCGTAAAAGACGCGTACGTAATATTCACACTATATATATTCACACGCAAATGTGTGAAAACCGGACATTCCGTGCCGGATGGGTGGGAATACGGCGTCCGATGCAGCCAAAACCCCAGCAACACGCTATTCTATGCACCGCCAATGCACTCCGCCAGCACCGCCTCATTCTCTGTCGATTTCGAAAACGCCTTCACATTATCCACCGCTAATAATTGCAATTGCCACCGTGTAATGTTGTCACGATGTGCGCACACAACAACACTTACTACCGGTTCCGACGCGGATGGAGGCGAGGCTTGCGGAGTCCACTGGCGGTGCACAGACTAGCGGGAGACTAGATCCATTGTCGCTTATTTACAAGCACGGGCGGTGCTGCCAGACCTGATCGTCTACGGCCGATATAATATTCACACTATATTAACATCGGTGCACACCGCCGCACACCGCCGCACAACGCTGCGCGCGCACATTCGTCGCGCACATATACGCGCGCCCTACCGCACACATTATCCCGGATTCACTCGCCGTATCCATTACGCCGTGCTACTTCAACAATAAACATTGCGAAATTACACCGACACAATGCCGCACCGACTAGCTCTTGACAATACGTGCATATAAATAGTAGTGGCGCGCTGCTCCTCGCCTCCGATGTGTCGTTGACTGCTGCGGAAGGCGGTCGTCGACTGGGTGTTAGTTTCTCCACCTCGCCCCCCCCCCCCCCCCCTTCACCGCTCACAGCGCCATGGCCGACCTCGCCCCCCCGGGCAAAAGTGGGCGGCGAGCCTTGTTGTCTCGCGTGTCCGCGCCGCCGGCATCGAGGAGGACGAGAAAGACATGAGGAAACGCGTGACAAGGTGGGCGCGCAACAAAACACTCCATCCTCCACATTAGCACGCACCCACTCGTGGCTAACTTGTGCCGCGCGCAGGTTCGTCCGGGAGCGCCGTAAGGCCCACCTCAACGCCAAGGCTTCCACAGTGCCAGCGGCGCAACTCGTGGTGGCCGAGGAGGCCGCATCCTCAGCCGCTTAAAGGCGAAACGATTGTGGCTTGTTGTGGGTGTCTGGGCACAGGGGGCGTCCCGACGCGAAGGTAAGGAAGCTCATGGCGGCGTCGTCGACGGCACAGCCTCCCGGGGTGGTGAAGACACTGACGGATGACAAGAAGCGGAAGAGGCCAGTGAAGAAACGCCGAGGTAAGAAACTGACGGTCGCGGAGTCGGAGGCGGAGTCGGAGGCGGAGTCGGAGGCGGAGGCGGAGGCAGCGAGATCGTCGAAGCGGAGGGTCCCCCGGGCACGCAAGAACAAGAACAAGCAGTAGCCCCCGCCCCCTTACCCCCCTCCCCTCACTCCCCCGGCGGGAGCGGCGGGGGGGGGGGGGGGGGGGGGCGGCGGGGGGACCCCGCCTCCGCCTCCCGCCCCCCCCCCCCCCCCCGGGGCCACATTCCCCGATGGCAGCTGTCGCGAATATTGTAATTCGAACATTCTTCGGCAAACCGCTGCCTGCCCCCGCCCTCCCCCTCGCGAATATTTATGTAACGTGAGCACTCTTTGGCAAAACATGGCAGCCAAACCGCCCATCTGATGACCTTTGATCGGACGGCTGGCAGGCCCGTTCAGCAGTACTAGCTATAATGTACACAAAATTCCCCACTTTGGCCGAATAGTACGGCTGCGATTTGCGCTCCCATGTACTAATAGTCGTAGTTATCCACAGGACCACTCGTCATCGCGCCCGGGTTCGTACTAGATACCCGGTACCGGCTTAATAAATATATCGCGTACTACCCGATACCACACGGACAACCTTGTACCTTATACGTCATTGCCATGTAACAATTCACCGGGCTAGTACGACTACCAGAATGATGACAAAAAGGATTTATCGCCCGCCGGCAATAACGCCGGATGTACTCGCACGTAACTGGATGGACGTGCCGCCACCAACAGCAGCCTTCACGGATAAATAATAGTCGCTAGTAGTAGTGCTTCGTCACCCGTATGTCACATCTGAATCTCACAGTGGTAGTCCAGAACGACGTCAGAGTTAGTGGCCCAACCGCCTTGGTAGCGAATGTGGGACAATGGCACACCGACGGCGTTCGCTGCAGAGGTTGCGCCTTTGCGAAGACTGTGCGAGGTCCAGGAGGTGCCAGCAGGGGGGGCAGCGTTGACCAGACGGATGGCTGTGGACAGCCAATCTGACATTGTAGCTGCAGTCCAAGGTTTTGACTGCTCATCTGAACTGACAGCCCAGAAGTTTGACACAGCCAAGCCAACAGTAATCAGGGGGACTGACTGGACGTGGTCGAGGAAGTGGTGCAGGAGACGGGCCACTCGGGGGTGCTCTGACACTGGGAGGAGAAGTACGCGTAGGTCGTCGGGTCCCCGTCAACCAGCGCGACCCTTCTCTCGGTACACTTTTGCAGGGTGATGTTGCAGTCGTCGACATGCACGTCTCGCACTCGACAGGACACGCCAGTAAGGCCCCTGGCAAAGAACATAAAGTTGACAACCGAGGCCAGGAGGGCTCGGAAGTCGTGGTGGTACTCGAACGACAGTAGCAGTAGTCGCCTCCAGCGGGCTGATGTTCTCAGAGTCGTGGCAGAACTCCGCGAACTGAGACAGCCGGCCGGCGTAGCTCTTGAGTGTCTGAGCGCTGAGGGAGCTGGAGAGTAGGTCGAGCGTCCGCTGGCCCAGCTCGTCTGAGCCGAACGCGTCCTGCAGCCGAGATCGCAATGAAGCAGCCCAGGGAGCGACAGCTTCGGGCTCGTCAATCACTGACATAAGTGCGTCGTTTTACTGACAGAGTTCCACCGGTACGACTACTGTTCGCAAAGTACTCGGCAGCAGCACTTAGGTTCCCGGCGGTTGGCCGGTAGCTGCTGGACGGGTTTGCAGTAGCATTGGTACGGGTTTGCGGGGCTAGGTTCAGGTAAGAGGGCCGCCCCGCGCGCCCTTCGCGCTCGTAGCGCCTGTCACGCGCGTAACGTACCCGCGCGAAACTTGGTCGTTGCGAACCAGTTGTAACACGTAGTGTAACAACCGACGGACGCAGTGGTGGAATGGTACGGGAGGCGGTTGGTTGAGCCGCCATGTGCAGGTGTGCGGATGGTTGAGTCGCACTCGGCTGTAGCTGTAAGAAGCGCCGCACCGAGGAAGGTCTAAAGGAAGTCTGTAAGGTGGGGGGGTCAGGTCCTGACACGGGGCGCTCATCTCGCCGTTGAGCTGCAAGGGTGCGTCTTGCAGCGGTCACCGAAAGGTGGCCTCGCAAAGCTCCAGCAGCTCCGACGAAAGGCGCCCCACACCGTCACTCGCTCGTGCTCACCTTCGCGGCCACGCCCGCGTCCACCGCCACGTCCTCGCCCACGCCCGCGACCTGCAGCTGCAGCCGCCACTCGAGCAATAGCGATCGCTTTCGCGCTGCTGGCAACGGTCGCCTCGAAGACACGGCGCTCGTAGTCCCGCATCAGGTCCCCAAAAATCGCGGAACCCAGATGCTCCGAAGCAAACTGAAAATGTTGGGCTCGCAGCACATCCAGAACACCTTGGTCACCGTGCACACGCTTGATCTCATTTAGCCTCCGCAGGAAGGCCAAACGAAACCGAAACGCCTTGTCGATGGCCTCGGCGTGGTTCCGAGCTCTCGCGAGGTAAGGGGTGAAGTCCTGGTTGGTGGCAGGACGTAGGGCAGCAGCTCGTCGAGAGCCACGAAAAGCGCGGCCATGTGGGCCCCGAAACACGACATCCACAAATACTCCTCCTGGGCCGGCAGACGCCGGTCATCCTGCTTGATGCACTCGTTCGTTAGGTCGGTGCTCAGGGGAAAGAGTCCAGGCACTCGGCTGACCGGTCGAACGGCCTCGTAACCAGACTCTGCTCTCTGGCACCGCGAGGTAGTCATCCTCGGCACTCACGGATTTTGCTCCGACACGGCCGCTCTGGGCTAGCTCTAGCAAGTCGGGGCGCTCTGCGGCTCCCCCGCTGCCTGTCGGCTGTCCCGCGATGCGCTGCCCGAAGCCGGAGCCATGTGCCCCTTCTCCATCAACAACGCGCTCACGAGCCGTCAATTGAGCTACAGCTGTAGCCAGTGCCCGCACATCTGCTTGCAACGACTTCAGCGTCGGCTCAGCGACGGGTTCTTCTCCATCTGACATGGTAACGCACGGACGTACGGACGAGAATATCACACTCGGATGGCGAGCCGGGTGTGGTCTTGAACAACCTGGGGTGACCTTGCTCGCAACTGGTTACGAGACAGTTTTTACATCGCTGCGTGGAACGCAGCGAAAACTGGAAGATGGCAGGCTCAGATGTTCTAGCTGCTTTTATATCTACTCGTGCTGCACCCAAAAAGGGCGCAACACCAGATGCCTAGTTCCCGTACCACTGAGCAGCACTTGTAGCTGAAAAGCGGTTAGGTCAAGGGAGGAAACCCCATAAACTAGTTTAAAACAAACCCATCAGCCGCGCCTGTCATGCTGACGCTGACAAGCTGTCATGCTAACTGGCGCTGGGCGGCTCGCCGCTCATCGGCGAGACGGCGCAACCCCGACGACTACGGCCGCGCGAGAGTATGGGGATAGGGGTACGAGTAGCGACCGGGCCGGCGGCCGCCGCGCCGGTACGGTACCGGTACTGTAAGGATCCTTACTGTAAGGTATCCTTACTGGTACCGAAAGACGACCGCCATGACGAATACTCCTGCTGCCCTTACTTAGGAATCCCAACTACAATATAACGGAATAAAGTACATATGCGAATACGAGGACTATCCGTCAGATACAACATCAGCACGTTGTCAATACAGTTATTTATACGAGTATTGACAAAGCGTACGTGTGGCTGGCATTGTCGTAAATCCACGGTCAATAATGATGTTACATTGACAATTCATGTAGAGAGTTGCAGCTTTTATTCCGAGTAGTTCGGAAACGGGCATTATTTAGCGCCCTATGTAATTATATCACACTAGCGCCCGATGTGATGGGAAATCATGGAAATTTTTCTCGCTGCCAAAACTTAGCGACTATCTACACCGGTTTATCTAATCACGTCATCTATGGCGATTTGACGCGACGAGCGCTGCGTTCATCCTGCTGCGCTGCTACTCGTAGTTGCTACCGTACCAGGTACCAGGCACTGTTTTGTCGACGACGGTCGTATGTTAGGCTTGTGGCCACTGTCAAGAAGCTAGGCGAGGGCGGGGCCCCGGACGTGCGGCATGTGGCAGTAGGGGACGCGGAGCGTCGCGCAACGGAGCGGGCGATGGTGGACATCATGAAGGAGACGTATGTGTCGGTGCTTGCGCTGTCCCAGCTCGGCGTCGGCATCTCCGCATGGGGACTTTGTGCTCGTCCACGGTGTCCGCCTCATCGCCGAGAAGCTGGCAGTCCCGTAATCGTCCACACCGACCTTCGCAACGCTTACACCGAGGCGGCGCCGCACCATCATCCAACGCCACATGGATTGCTCCCCTCTACACCCTGTCATCCATGCGCTCTCAGCGTCCTTCTCTACGAATTCGTATATTCTGCTCATGGACGATCGGGGCGCCCCTCTGCGGAGGACGTCGTATAACATGGCGGGCCGTGGGCCACGACATCCTTCGGCGTCGCGATTCAACCCGAGGTGCATGAGTGCGACAACACGTTACAGACGGGGCGGGCGCGCTTCAACGTTGACGACGGTTATTTGGCGGGCCTCCCGAACCGGGCACCTTTGGCCGGCCCATCACGCCTTCCACACGTCCATCAAGGCGTCCGTGGGGCAAACACGACAGCACTACGCTGTAGAAGGGACGTCGCCGACGGGGCGGCGCGCTTCAACGCCGACAATGGATATTTGGAGGGCCTGCCGGAGCACGTTTGGCCGGCCCTTCCCGCCTTCCGCACGTCCATCAAGGCGTCCGTGGGGCTTGAGGTGCGCTTCGACAAGATGCACGCGTACAACGCGGACATGGAGGCCGCGCAGCGTGAGACCCCGGGCGACATTGAGTGGCCCGAGCTGAATGGCCACCACGCACGGCATCCCGGTCCTCAACTTGCCGCTCGGGTCGCTATGGTATACGGCAAGGCGGAGGAGCTACAAGAGGAAGTGGAAGCCAGCCTGAGCAACCTCCTATCTGCCAAGCCCAGTCGTCGGCACACCCATGCCCTGCATCACCACGCGCGGGCCCTGCTCGAGCATTGCATGCAACAAATGGCGGAATATTGGTCCGCAACTGCCACCCGTCCACGATGGAGGCCTTCGCGGAGGCGGGGGATGCCACCGTCCTCACCGCGGTGGAGCGGGTGCTAGGGGTCTCTTTTGAGCCCTCCACATACGGCACCGACATCAATCCGGTGGTCACCGATTATACCTGCTGGCGGAGCTTTTGCACGACCAGCATGACCCCACGGCAGCAGAGGCAGCTAATTAAAGCGAGGATGCACGGGCCATGGCGCGCACCAGACCTCCCCACTCGGTTGAAGGGCGATGGAGTTCGCGATGCCGCCTTCATCGGCTGCATGATTGGCATCCTCCCAAGGTTCCTCATTAGGAACTTTGACACCAATAACACCTTCACCCTTGGGTTTTTCTTCCCACAACTTGAGTCCGTACTTGGCCGAGGCGAGACTTCTCACTTTCCAACCGGCCCTTAACACCGGGTGAAGTACTGCGTATGTACTAAATCCGGGCGAGCCGGCGCGCCTACCCGTACTCGTAGCGTGTTCCTCTTGCGAAAAGGTGGACCGTCCGACGAGCGGACGACCCACCACCAGGCCAACTGCCGGCCTTCGCCCACAGTGGCGTGAAGAGCAGGCCCTCTAGGAGGACACCACCACAGCCACCAAGGACACCGACAGATATGAGGAGCAACAGGACGCCGGCGCCGGCATTCTTCTGGCCACGCTGAGGGGCGGTAGAGTACAACAGCCAGCGATCCACACGGTCGCAACTTATTGCAAAAAATTCCGCAGGCACCCAACTCCCACCAGCAACCCGCCGCCACATACGCGTACTGCAACACCCATCTCGTCACCTGCTCCTCACCGGCCTCCCCGCCGGCACGGACGATTCCACCCATGTGGCCTTACTGTTCGGCGATCTGGTGGCCCAACATCAAACTATGGACGAAGAGTCGCGCGGCCGGACTGTGACGAATCTGATCCGCACCCTCAGCCCCAATATCGGAGTCCAAATCCTACCGGCAGACGTCCGGGTGGTGACTCGCCGCCCTCCCAGACCCACCGCCGCTGACCCAACCGGATCGAGTGGCACCATGCTTCCACTGGGTCCGTCATCTTGCGACTGGCCCGCCGAGAAACGGCCGCTAGCGTATTGCAGACCCAATGGACATGAGAGGGCACATCGATCCTCGACCGCCATGGTCGCCGCTGTTCCACCCGCCTGCTTGGAGCGCCGCACCTCGACGACATCGAGCTCCCGGTACATCAAGCGTAGCTCCGCTCCCCCTCGTTCATGGGCCTTACAGAGGCTGACATGTGGCAGCAACTGGCGGGGGGCCTCCTCCCGGCGTACGACCAACCCCAACCTGGCGAAGCGGCGGTAGACCAATCGGCGGAAACGCCAGCAGACAGCTTGGCACGCGCCGGCATGAGAGCTTGGGCCTAGTACGAGGCCGACACATACGAAGACGACGCCGTCATCTGCCCCGGCCCCGACCCGCACCCTATTGGGCCTCCTAGAGGTCCGCGAGGTGTGGAAGGCCCGCCGCTCGGCCGACTCGGTGCGACTCAAACTCCTTGATCCCGATGCGGCGCGCCTACTATACAAGATGTGCGCCGCGATGCCGTACTGCTGGCGCTGCAGTTTGGCGACCCGACGCAGGGCCGAGCGGTTGTCCAAGTCACCGTCGAACACAGCGAAGAACTCGAGGACCAACCAGCCACCCCACACCAGGGAGTGCTGCCCCCAGTCATGTTCAAGCAGTTCTTCCGATGCTCGCTGACGGCCAAAGCCATCTGCACCGGCCCCCTAGCCAACCTAGAGCTGCCGACGGTCGAGCAGCTAGCAGAGGCCATCGCAGCCACCATCAGTCAGCGTATCAACACACCCCCGGAGCTGCAACACGCCCAATGGCTGACGGACACCATGATGGCTGCCGGCGTCGGGATGCAGCAATACCACACCGACCCGACACTGCTGCGCGTGGGAGACGACAATCTATGCGCAATCTCCCTCGTCAAAGAGGACGAGGAGTTCGCGGACTCCCGACTACGCCTGGCAGTGGCCCGCACCTATCATGTCGCACTACTACGGGCGGTACGCCTCAGAACCATCGTCATCAACCTCACGCAGTCCGAGTTCGATCCCTCGGAACTATTCGTACACCTCTTCAGCCAGACGGTCGGGGAGGCGGGAGAACTCGGCGGCAACACTGGCCACAACCAGCTCCGACGCACAGCGATGGGCTTGCGTAAGAATGCTCGAAAGACCCCTCCAGCATCCCTCGCTCTTCGGGCCGAACAGCACCCAGTCTACACTCTCACCCTGCAGTTGACCGCCCATCACCACAGCATCATCGGTGGCACCCGCGGGACTGACAGAAAGCAGTGGCAGTGGCGTAAGACAGTCTCCACAGCGTGCGGGAAGATCAAGCAAGGCCGCGCCAGCTGAGGTACCTGCCGAGGGGCAACCTGCGGGCACAACGCCAGCACCACCATCAGCCGGCCCAGCCCAACGGACACTACCAGCGGCCCCAACAGCCCAGGCCGAACCTCAGATCCACGACACTCCCCCATTGGGTTCGAGCACATGATACAGAGGCGAGGAGCGGTCGCTAATGCCGTTGCAGCCATCGAACAACGCCGAGCAGCAACGGAGCGCGCCCCCGGAGCAGCCCACCCAGCCCTTATTGCACCTACAGCCACAGCCCTAGCGGCAACCGCCATGACCGGGGTGCAAGCGGACGACGAGGACGAGCTTGAACTGAACTACGAGGAGAACGTCAGCACCATGGATGTGGACACCGCCCAGCGCGGAGCAACGGAGGCACCAAGTCTGGCTGGCATTACCCTCGACTCCCCCCAACGCTCAATAGTGCAACGCACATTCCGCGAAGGCATACCTGACGGCACCACATAACGACTTGTCGAGCTTCAGCACCTCACTACCACAACCACAGAGCTGCTCGCCCAGTCCGCCCCAGCCAGTCAGCATACGATCGCGGCCGAACTAGCCAGACTCGCAGCGGAGTCACATCGACTGCGTAACCCACATCGCCACTCGATCATGCTTGAACAGCACCCTCGCCAGCCCCTCCCAACGGGCAAGGGCAAAGCAACCGCATCTGCCAAGCAAAAGAAGAAGAAGCCCATGGGTCGTAGCCGCTCAGGCGGCGCCAGCCGCAACCGCAGCAGGAGCAAGCCGCGCCTCTGTGACACTCGCGACTCCGACAGCGAATGGGAAACGGACGACGAAGCAGCCCAACCATCTGACAGCTCGCATCAGTAACTGCTGCGCGATCCACCGCGGCAACAAGCAAGCCAGCTGACTCAAGAACACCGGCCACAACTAATCCATGTGACAGGTGCAGCTACTAAGATAACACACAGTCATGACAACACCGCCCAAACCACATGACATCCCCATCGCTGATTACCACAACCACGCCACATACAACAAATCCTCACTCTCGTGAAGGAGGGCATCGCAGGCCCCACTAATCCTACTAGCCGGCTCAGCGGTGGATAAATACTGAGCAACACTTAGCTATTCCGGTCAGCCCCCTTCCCCCAACTCGCCGTAGTAGATGTAGGCGGGACGCTTCGGCTGACTAAGCCTGCTGAGCTCTGAATGGGATAGGCCTGACTTAGGTAGGGACAGCAGGGGGGGCGATGCTGTCCTAGCTACAGCCCGCTGGAGGGAGGAGGGGCTTGGACACACAAGAGGACGGCCGGTAGCTTGAGGTGTATTTACTCCTAGTGTTCCCTACCATGCTTAGAGATAGCAAGCCCTAAGAACGACTCTGTCTAGGCATGTGGACGCGGCAGATTAGCAGTTGCAATCAATTTCGATTTCAATTTCAATTGGCCGCGGCAGCCTCAACGCATATCTTTCCGCCCGCGGGTATAGCCACTTCCTCAACGATGCTCGTGGGTCGGTCAGCTACGCCGTGGCGGTGCGCGAGGCGTGGGGCCGCCTCCATGCGGCTACTGCTGGCCACCTCAACGACGCCGATGCCCGCATGATGGAGCAAGATGCGGAGCCTGCGTCGGGCTCGCCAAAGAAGCTGACGGCATGTCTAGACCATGCCAACAACTCTCGGCTGCATAATGAGGTAGGCACTCTGATAGCGAGAGATGCGCTTGGTGCAAGCACGTCTCTGCCATAATAAGGGTCGCAAGCGAACTCGCGAGCTCGCAAAGATGGACATCGACCCTAACGCGCAAGTGGCTAGACTCCAGTGCACGGATTTGTTTCATCTCGACTACCACCACTACTAGATATCACCTTACTAGGTATCGTAGCTGGCAACTATTAGCGCCCCCCCTCCCCCCAATAGCCCCCTTTACGTCACACATTTTGTTTTTTATAAAACCAGCGGACGCTTCTGCCCTTTTGTTGCCGACGGACTGTCTGTGGCCGCCCGCAATATATGGTTTCGGTACATCACAATGTGTTGCATGTCCGAGTGCAATCCAACAGACGCATATGCGTGTCTTCTGCAACCCAGTGAGAGTGTCGACAGCCACCGGCAACCTCCGTTCCACATTTACCACATGGCAAGTTGGACCGACCTGAAAGTAAATCGACTCACTGTTCATGCATAAGATGGGAACGGATCGGCCAGCTCGACGCGGCGTCGGGCATGTGGACGGTGGACATCCCCAGAGCGCTGACGGTCATGATTCCGCATGAGCTACGGGAACCAGGTACTTCTTTCTGCCTAGCCCATGGTTGGCCTCGATGGTTGGGAGCCAGATCATTTTACCCTTGACAGAGCACAACCCGTCACTGTTGACCTCTATCTGTGGCGACGCGCTCATGAACCTCCCGGCACCTGGAAACGCTAACTGGCGTATACAACACGACGCTATCGCAGACGCCTTCCACGATCACTGTATGTGTTCACGACATGGGTATCGTTATACGTCGGGAGGTGGATGACTTGTTCCAGCAGAAAGTGCCTCTCGGCAACCCCGTACCCAGGGATGAACTCACGAACATGGTGCCGGCCGCAGAGCTCTCCCTCCCGGCGTTCAGCGTCGTGACCGGGAGCTATGATCCCAAGAGCTTGAACCCCACTACAATGCATGAGTGCAAGACTATGCGGTACGGGGCTAAGTACTACATTGCCCGGGCCACGCTTGTGGATCGGTTTGAGCGCTCCCTACTGGGCCACATACAACGGGGTTTGACAGTGCGGGATGCGGCGTGGCACAACACGGAGCCGGGACAGAAGGGCCCTCTTCGAGACATCATGGACACGTCGGAGTACATGGGCATGGTTTTTGGCACAGTGGGTGAGGTGAGCAAGGGGGTGCGCCGCACTGTGCGCGGTGTCGCATGCTTGGCCGCGCATCGGGGTGTCCTCTCATCGCGGGACCCTCGGTGCACCACCCGCGGGCTCACTAGGAGGCCTTGCTTGTAAGATTTCCTCGGGGTCCTGAGCTTGGTGGCGGCGCGAGAGCGTGCTCGCCGCCTCATCAGACGGCGCATATTCGTCCGCTATCCCATTCATTGCCGAAGCTGCACAACACGTCCGTGGATCACCCTTGCACACACGTGCACGCGTGGCCCGGACTCTGAACGTGCGCGCATCACTCATCCATCCCGCCTCGTGCGGGATGCGGGCCGCTTTTAGGCGGCTTCCTGTTGATCTTTTAGTAGTGCTTTTAGCGGGGGATTTGTTAGTTGGTTCTAGCCTTTTTGTAATTCACACCAGGTGCCGGCACTGTTTCTCGACGACTGTCTGATGATGCCTTGCGAGTCCACCGCCCTACTAAATTATGCAAACTTTTAATTAAAGCTCTCGGCTAAAATTAAATATCCACCGGTTTATCAAACTAAGCGGCGCTTCGCGCCGGGGATTTGTGGAGGTGCCCCTACCTCTTGGGTTGAGCGTGGTGCGGCCGTGCGGGATACGGGCCGCTTTTAGCCGGCTTGTACAGTAGTGTTGATCCTGTAATACTGTTGTTTCCGGGTAATAATGCTTTTAGCGTTAGATAGATTTGTCAGTAATTTATTTTTCAAAAGAGACGTATTAATTTATTTTGTAAAACAGATTAAATCTGCAAGCCGCGTAAAAGCGGGCCGCTGACTACTGGTGTGCATTACAAAAAGGCCGGTACCCAACCCACCGCTAAAAGTTGTACTACCCAAAAAAAAAAAACAGCACTGCAAGATCAGCAATACAGTACAAGCCGCCTACAGGCGGCCCGCATCCCGCACGAGGCCGCGCAGGTCGGGCCGGTCGTCAGGTCTACGGGGCGGGCACGCCGCGAATCGCCACGCCCGCCGCCTGTACCGGCACCGGACGCCGGACGCCGCCGCTCGACCGTCGCCCGTCCGTCGACGGACGCCGGGCCCCGGGTCGGCGGACTGCCCCCGCACCGCGGCGACCCCTTTTTACAGCACCATACTTGGACTACCGTGTAGGTAAGGAATAGTCGCTGAATAGCCTCGAATGCTGATTCAGCAATAAAAACGCGCTGCGGTACCGCGTTATTTTGGCGTTTTAGACGAATACATGACGTGCCTGAGCTAGAATACACGCGCATCCATTCAGAATCTTGCCGTCTTCGGAGGTGTGCCTAGAAATCAAACGAGCACAGATCGAACGTATGACGGTTCATACGCGAAGACGCAGCACAGGAGGACGGACGGACGGAGGACGGACGCCTAAAAATCCGTGATAGAACCGTATTGTAACCGGTATCGATTCTCGCGTATTCCAGGCGATTTCGGACGCGGCTCTCCTTTTCCTCCGCTCAACCCAAGAGGTAGGGGAACCACTCTATTATCTTTGACGATTTGCGCATTTCAAAGTTGAGTCTGGTTTTGCCAAAAAGGTCGCGCAGGCCGTTTTACACGGTCAAGAGCCGAAATTGGCAGGAAGGTTTAGCGAAAAGCGTGGAGGGAAAACGGAGTCAGGGGGGGCGCTGCGTGGAACGCAGCGAAAACTGGAAGATGGCAGGCTCAGCTGTTCTGGCTGCTTTTATGTCTACTCGTGCTGTACCCAACAAGGGCGCAACAACAGTTACTAGTTCCCGTACCACTGCGCAGCACTTGTAGCTGAAAAGCGGTTAGGTCAAGGATGGAAACCCCATAAACTAGTTTAGATCATTTCAAAGTTGAGTCTGGTTTTGCCAGTCTTGAGCGAACGTAGAGAGCGGAGGATTGACGGAGAAGGGGTAGCGCCAAGTCATGAAGGAGGCACTGGGAAGGCCACCGCTGCGGAGTCATGTTGGACTTGGAAGTGGCGGAGGGGGGCGATGTGTCCAAAGAAGAACCACGCGCCAGGAGAAGGAAGAACGTTGGGGTCGATGTAGTCCAGAACGACATCGGAGTTAGTGGCCCAACCGCCTTGGTAGCGGATGTGGGACAGTGGCGCTCCGATGGCGTTTGCTGCAGAGGCTGCGCCCTTACGTAGACTGTGTGAAGTCCAGGAAGTGCCAGCAGGAGGGGCAGCGTTGACTAGGTTGACCGCTGTAGACAACCAGTCTGACATCGTAGCCGCAGTCCAAGGTTTTGACTGCTCAGCCACAGTGACAGCCCAGAAGTTGGAGGCAGCCAAGCCAACAGTAACCAGGGGGACAGACTGGACGTTGTCGATGAAGTAGCGCAAGAGTCGTGCCACTCGAGGGTGCTCGGACACTGGAAGGAGAAGTACGCGCAGGTCGTCGGGTCCCCGACGGCCGGCGCGGCCCTTCTCGCGGTAGATTTGCAAGGTGATGTTGTAGGTGTCGACATGCACATCTTGCGCTCGACAGGAGACGCCAGTAAGGCCCCTGGCAAAGAACAGGAAGTTGACAACCGAGGCCAAGAGGGCTCGGTAGTCGAGGTGGGACTCTGGGTAAGGAGCAGACACAATTAGCTCGGCCTTTGAGACGAAGCGGTAAGCTACATCCGCAGGCAGAGGGACACGCAAGGGGGCAGCGTCCAGTCGGCGCTGCCGCAACATTAACCCACGCCTTGCCGAAGTGAGGTGTAGGCTGTCCTTGGCGATCGGGACGAGGTTGTGCAGCTCGAAGAAGGTGTTGATTGCAGACAGGTAGGGCTGCAGCGACTTAGCTGCGATGTGCCCTCGCTCCCCGATCCAGGCAACGTACCGAACAACAGTAGCAGTAGTCGCCTCCAGCGGGCTGATGTTCTCGGAGTCGTGGCAGAACTCAGCGAACTGAGACAGTCTGCCGGCGTAGCTCTTGAGGGTCTGAGCGCTGAGGGAGCTGGAGAGCAGGTCGAGCGTCCGCTGGCCTAGCTCGTCGGAGCCGAACGCGTCCTGTAGTCGGGATCGCAGTGACGCAGCCCACGGAGCGATAGCTGCGGGCTCGTCGATTACGTAAGTGCGTCGTTTTACTGACAGAGTGCCACCGGCACGGCCACTGTTCGCAAAGTACTCGGCAGCAGCGGTTAGGTTCCCGGCGGTTGGCCGGTAGTTGCTGGACGGGTTTGCAGTAGCTTCAGTACGGGTTTGCGGGGCTAGGTTCAGGTAGGAGGGCCGCCCCGCGCGCCCTTCGCGCTCGTAGCGCCTGTCCCGTGCGTAACGTACACGCGCGAAACTTGGTCGTTGCGAACCGGTTGTAACTCGTAGGGTAACAACCGACGAACGCAGAGGTGGGGTTGTACGAAAGGCGGATGGTTGAGCCGCCATGTGCAGGTGTGCGGATGGTTGAGCCGCACTCGGCTGTAGCTGTAAGAAGCGCCGCACCGAGGAAGGTCTAAATGAAGTCTGTAAGGTGGGGGGGTCAGGTCCTGACACAGGGCGCTCATCCCGCCGTTGAGCTGCAAGGGTGCGTCTTGCGGCGGTCACCGAAAGGTGGCCTCGCAAGGCTCCTGCAGCTCCGACGAACGGCGCCCCACACCGTCACTCGTGCTCACCTTCGCGGCCACGTCCACGTCCGCCGCCACGTCCTCGCCCACGCCCGCGACCTGCAACTGCAGCCGCCACTCGAGAAGTAGCGGTCGCCTTGGCGCTGCTGGCAACGGTCGCCTCGAAGACACGACGCTCGTAGTCCCGCATGAGGTCCCCAAAAATCGCGGAACCCAGATGCTCCGAAGCGGGCTGAAAATGCTGGGCTCGCAGCACGTCCAGAACACCTTGGTCACCGTGCACACGCTTGATCTCATTGAGCTTCCGTAGGAAGGCCAAACGAAACCGAAACGCCTTGTCGATGGCCTCGGCGTGGTTCCGGGCTCTCGCGAGGTAGGGGGTGAAGTCCTGGTTGCTGGTAGGGACGTAGGGCAGTAGCTCGTCGAGCGCCACGAAAAGGGCGGCCATGTGAGCCCCGAAACACGACATCCACAAGTACTCCTCCTGGGCCGGCAGACGCCGGTCATCCTGCTTGAGGTACTCGTTCGTTAGGTCGGTGCTCAAGGGGAAAAGTCCAGGCACTCGGCTGACCGGTCGAACGGCCTCGTAACCAGACTCTGCTCTCTGCAGTAGCTCTGGCACCGCGAGGTAATCATCCTCGGCACTCACGGATTTTGCTCCGACACGGCCGCTCTGGGCTAGCTCTAGCAAGTCGGGGCGCTCTGCGGCTCCCCCGCTGCCTGTCGGCTGTCTCGCGAAACGCTGCCCTGAGCCGGAGCCATGTGCTCCTTCTCCATCAACAACGCGATCACGAACCGTCAATTGTGCCACAGCTGTAGCCAGCTCTCGCAGTAATGAAGACTGGGCCCTCATATCTGCGTTCAGCGACTCCAACGTCGGCTCAGCGACGGGTTCTTCTCCATCTGACATAGTAACGCACGGACGTACGGACGAGAATATCACACTCGGATGGCGAGCCGGGTGTGGTCTTGAACAACCTGGGGTGACCTTGCTCGCAACGGGTTACGAGACAGTTTTACATCGCTGCGTGGAACGCAGCGAAAACTGGAAGATGGCAGGCTCAGCTGTTCTGGCTGCTTTTATGTCTACTCGTGCTGTACCCAACAAGGGCGCAACAACAGTTACTAGTTCCCGTACCACTGCGCAGCACTTGTAGCTGAAAAGCGGTTAGGTCAAGGATGGAAACCCCATAAACTAGTTTAGATCATATATGACTTCGCGGGCGCTGCAGTGTGCGACATGCTGCGCTGCTGTAGTCGCTACAGACTACCTGGTGTGAATTACAAAAATGGTAGTAACAAATCCACCTACTGCTAATAGTAGTACTATAAAAACAACACATCAAGCCTAAAAGCGGCCCGCGCATCCGCTAGACCACTACCGACTACCTGGTACCGTAGCGATTCTGTTCTGTCCCAACTGCAGGAGCATTAGCAGGATTAGACTGGTTACACGAGCTAGCTGCAAAAGGCGATTAGGAAATCGCCGGAAAAGGCCACACAGGAAACGTCGTCATACAGCAATTGCGAGGTGGAAACAGCACCAGAGGAGGGTGCGGAATGACCACGGGCAGACGCATCAGACTTTGCCGTTTGCACTCCGGCAGAGATTAGTCGCTACCGTACTGTTCTGCCGACGGCCCCCTGCCCCCCCCCCCCCCCCCCCCCCCCCACCCCCCGCGCCCGCGCGCGCGCAGTCGCAGACGTGCGGCGATTCGTCAGTCGCTGTCTCCTCAATAATACTTGACGACCGTACGCACAGTCGCTATCGTCTTAGCAGCATCGGTGTCCGTCGAATCGCTGCCAGGAACAGGCCCGCACCTGCAGCGCGCACGGATAGCGGAAAGGCATGGCCAGCCACCAGCTGACGAAGGCGTGGGAGCCGCCGGCCGTGCGGCGCCGGACGGACGTCCCTTCCGATGTCAGCGGCCTCCGCCTGCTGGCGGTGCAGGTACAGTACCGGCCAGCAGGCAAACAGAGCCATCCACAGGCACCGTGCGCTGCAATGGGGCGAGGGGCTGGGCTCGCTGGTGCCAGCAGGAGCAGGATTAACCTCAAGCACACACACACACACACACACACACACACACACACACACACACACACACACATGCACCATGGCACAGCAGTACGGGTAGCAGGTTTAGGAAAAGGTATATCGACTCACCACTACGCCCCCCCATCCCTGCCCCGGGCTCACCACGCGGCCCATCTATGGCAGGGCTGCTGGCGCGAGATAGTGGAGCGCCTCAGGTCCAAGGCGCTGTCGAAGCTGCCGGTGGAGGAGGGGCTGTCCCTGAGCGCGTTCTACGTGCTTGCGCTCGTCAAGCTGCGGCAGTACGTGCCGGCGGCGGAGGTGCTGGATGCCTTTGGGGACCTGGACGCGCCGAGGTTCTCGCAGGCGGGGCCTGACGGTACGCCTGTCCCGGGCGCACTGCTGACCTGCGGCTGCGGGCTTGCCGGGGTGGGGGGTCCACATAATGATGGGTGGTTGCAGGGATGGCTGCAGGCAGAGGGAGCCTGGTGCCCTTTGGGCTGCGCTGGCTAGCGGCGGAGCTGCCCTTCCGGCTTGGCCGGCTCGCTGCCAGCCAGGACGCCTTCTACCGGCTGTCGGAGCACTGCAAGCTGCAGGCGCTCATGTGCGAGGCGCGCCCGGCTGAGGTCGCCACACATGCGGGCGGGGAGGAAGGGATGGAGGAGGTGCGCTCGGCGGCATCCCGCACGCCTCTGCAATGCGCACGCCTGCGCCTGAGCTGCGGCGACTCTGCTGCTGATGTTGTGGGTTTCGGCGACTCTCAACCCCTGGGGGCATGCAGGAGGCGGCGCTCGGGGGGCAGGACGCATTGCTGCCCGGCGGGGCGGCGGTGCCGGCGGCCACCTGGTGGCGGCGCTACGAGGCGGCGGGCCTCGCGCTGATGAACCAGCACCTGCGCGCCAAGCAGCACGTGCCCGCGCTGCAGTGGCTGCGCATCCTGGAGCGCCGGCGGCGTGGCGAGCCGCGGGTGCTGTCCATGGTGGGGGCCTCGCCATGGCGCCATCAGCACAGGGTCCGCAGGGTGCACCGTGTGCATAGTGGGTGCGGTGCACAGGGGGCATAGTGTCCACACGCGTACTGCAGATGCCGGCGCACCTGGAAGAGCCCTTAGGATAAGCCTCGAATCGGGTGTGCATGCACCATATAAGGACATTCACGATCGTTCTGCTTTAGCTTCAGCCATATCCGACTCCTGGCCGATGGCGCGAGCTCTTACTCTTGTTGTTCTTGATGCCGCCTGGGAACGCTTCAATCTATGCACATTTGCACATTCGGGCCAACTTGGGAGCGGCGCCCGGAGCCTCTCGCTCTGACATGCTGCCCCACCGGCCCACAGGTGGGGTACGTGCAGATGATGGCGGGTGACCTGGTGGCCGCGGAGGAGATGTTTGCGCGCGTGGCGAGCCAGGGCACGCCGCTCGCGGAGACGCTGACCGGCCGCAACCGCAGCCTGCTCCTCTTTGCGCGGCGCAAGTTCCGCGAGGCGCAGGAGGACCTGCAGGTGCGGCCGGGCGCGACTGGCGCGCTGCTCCCGCCCGCTTCCCCATCACCCTCATCCCGCTGACCCCCCACTGGGCCTGCTTGCGCCTCCCATCTGCGCCGCCTCCGTGCCAGGCCCAGGTGCAGAACAACCCAGGGGACAGCATCGCCGCCAACAACCGCTCCATCTCCCAGGTGCGCCGCGGAGCTCGGCCTGGTCCACGTGGAGGGCGCCCGTGGGGGGCGGGGTGGGCAGGGGGAGGGGGGGGGGGGGGGTTGATCATCATTGACCACGGGACCTGAATCGGGCACTTTTCGCTGCATCTCAGCGCTATCACAGCAGTAGCACCGCCACCGCCACCGCCATCGCCACCGCCGCCGGCAACTTGAAATCCAGCTGCAACTTTCGCTCTGAAATAATGACTGAAATTCAGCGCTGCGAGAGCTTAGCTCTCTACCCGTTATTGGGAGGCAGGGATGCTCCTAAACCACCTCCATGTCATTGTAACGAAACCCTCTCCCCCCCCCTCCCTCTCTCCCTCTGTCTCTCTCTCTCTCCCCCCTCTCCTCTCTCTCTCTCTCTCTCTCTCTCTCTCTCTCTCTCCCTCTTCCTTCTCCCGTCTGATGTGTCCGTGAACATCCCACTCGACCAAACCGTCATTTTTGCATGTTTTTGTATTCCGGCGATCAAGCATCTGTACCATCTTTCATCTGAATCATTGACAATCGGTATAACACTATCGATATCATGACAATACACGGTGAGCACAGTGCACCTTCTAGCAGTGAAAGCCTTTACCGGTGATGACCCGCACTGCACCCCCCCCCCCCCCCCCTAGTCAACATTGTCATCGTTAGGTTACACGATCCCGCGGTCCGGAAACTCACAGGGTTGCTATTTTCCATCCGGGAAATGGTATCCCGGATGATGTGGACCGCCATGGGTCGCCATGGGTCACCATTCCCCGGGATGGGGGAACGTTTCACGCTTTTTGGTCTACCCCATGTACACAGCCCTCAGCCGCATCTCAAACCAGCTCTCGACTTGCAATCACCCTGGTGCGGTTGAAATGTTCAGGCTTCACGTCACAACGCATGTCAGCCTACCAAGTTAAGAGTTGCTTTCATGCCGTCTCACCACCCCCCCTCCCCCTTTCTCACTTCCCAACCAAAGCCCTACTCAGTATACATCTCAACGAAAAACGCTGCGTCTGTCTGTCTGCCTGTCCCGGAGATACAAAAACTAGCCGAAATTCCGTTGTGCGAACGATTGGCCCTACGGATCTGCAATCACTTTGCTGCATATTGGTATTCGAGGCTCCGCTGGACGCCCTGACGGGTGACGGCGGCAGGTTTGATCCCCGTGCATCGGCGCGGATGAGGCGCACCCGCGAATGTGGATATTGCGTGTGGAAAGCGGGAAAAGGAGGAAGTGGGGAGGGGGGGCACGGGGAAGAGTAGTGGCGCAGCGGCGATGTGATGATTGCGGAATCCCCTGAGCGGGCCGGAGGCCCGTGTGGACAGCAGACGTGCTCAACGGGCGCGAAATAGTGGGCGACGATATATCTGTTCTCCGTTCGCCACTTTTCAATGGCGTTTTCTCACCCGCGCCGGAAGCCTGCCATCGGAGTCTCATGGTAGGCATAAGCGGATACAAGAAACAGCAAGCAGCGGAGGGTAACTGGGGGATGTGTCCGGTTTTCGCCCTAACCCCCCCCCCCCCCCCCCCACCCCTGTCCCCCGTGGCGTTTGCTTCAGATGTACTGCTGCGAGCTCACAGGCGGTATCAGCGAGCTGGAGGGGCAGTTGCGGGCTCGGCCGCTGGACAATCTGAGCGAGCCGCTCCTGCTGACGCTCAGCCTCATGTACGAGCTCAGCCTGGCGGGCGCGGCGGCGGAGGCCAAGCGGCGCGTCAGCCAGTGGGCGAGCGCCTGCGCGCCGGACGACTTCGACCTCACCTGCACCCGCAGCGCTTGAGGCCTCTATTCCGCTGCACGGCCCCCGCCCGTCACCGTGGGATGGTGTCACTACTCGGCCTGCCCGCCGTATGCTGGCTGCCTCTTTTGGAGCAGGCCGATTGGCGCTGGGCATTAAATGACCATTTGATGTTAAAGTCCACATTAAGATGTGGAAATGTGGAAGTTAACATGCATTGCATGCAGTCCTCTTGCGGCACTGAATCCGCATACGTATGTCTCGCCGGTGATGGCAAAGGAACTGCTCGTGTTGCGTGATGTGTTTGCATTACATCAATTGAATGGCATGGCCGGCCCATGCAGGGGCAGATGCGCCAGAGAGGAGATGGCTCCCAGCCTGGCCCCCGTTCGATGGGTTCCCCCTGCGCCTAGTCATCAAAGCGGGTGTCCTGGAACACGTCCTTGGCGCTGAACTCGTAGTACGCCTGCATACAGCACGATGCAGATCGCAAACACAATGTCAGAATGGAGGCCGCCCAGCAAGGCGTGCAAGCGGCATGCCGTTACGCTCCGCCGAGCCATTGAGGTGGACGCAGGTCTATGGCGGCGCGCACCCGCACAAACTCCATCTTGGCCTGCTCCGGCTCCATGCCGATGCACTCCTTCCAGTGGTCCCACTTCTCCCTGCCGTCGAAGTCGATGCCGCCCTTCTCCGCCCACATGGGCCTCTCGCCGGAGACGTCCCCCTTCGTCGCCTGCTGCTCAAAGCTGCGCAACAACACACGTCGATCAGAACTCGGCGAAGGTGCCAACACCTCCCATTAGTTGTCACTGAGGCGGGGAGGGGGGCTCACCCATACAGAACGTAGTAGGAGTCCTGCTTCATGGTGGCGCCACCGGGCTTGGAGATGATGCGCCACTTTAGGCTCTCGTACTTGCCACAAAGCTTGTCAAACTCCTTGGACTCGTACACCTGTGAGCATGGCGCGTGTCACCTCTATGTCAGCGCAGCAGGCGCAGGGATCTTGATGAGTTGTCATGGCAATGCAAGCACGAGGTGTGACTCATGGCACCCAAGTAGAGGCAGTAACCCAGGGAGCACTGATCACGAGCAGAGCGCTCACATCGTCGGGCTTCTTCCACGGAGACACCTCGGCGATTTTCTTCAGGCCAGGCCCGCTGCGAATGCCGAGCGCCGCATCCTGCTGGGCCTTGATAGTCAGCTCCTTGAGACGGCGGCGAGCAGCTGCGAGTGCAGTCGTTGGCGCGTGTTAGAAAGTGACTATTTTGGCAGATTCAATCTAGCGTACAGTGCAATTATCAAGGAACTAAACCGCTACTACCACCAGAGGGTGGCATCCCCATGAAAGCATCGATGCTGCCAACGAGTCGTACTGTTCGAATAGAGCCAGGACATAAGCTGCTGGTGAAAAACTACTGCTCCTGCAGCTGCAGGGAGCCGGGCTCCATTTAACCAGATTAATATCAGAAATAATTTAACCAGATTTTAACATAAGAGGCGTTTTTGGCGTTGTAGTTGACATCAGTAGCAGGCACCCACCCCTGAGCTTCTGGCGCTCGTCCCCGGGAAAGTTGTCCAGGAACTGCGCGGCGTCGATGGCCTCAGCCAGCTTCTCGATGTTCTCGCCCGCCGTGTCGATGGCTTGCACGGCCCCAGCAGCCTCGGCAGGGAGTCCCGGCATGATGCTGCTCGGCTGACTTGTCCTAGACTCGAGTTATGCTGTAATCACACTGCAGTTGGGCAGGTGATGGGAGTTTAGCCATATACGAGTAGTTGCCGCCTTCGGATCAAAGGCAAAAAAGCCAAGCAGTAGGGCAACTATAAGAAGCAGCAGCGCAACTCGTCTTGTTATTTGACGTTGTATAATTTAGCTGCCAAACGCCAACCCGGCAATGAAACGCGAGAGTGGGCAACGCCACGAAGTATAGCCGGCATACAGGGTCGGGCCAGGGAACGTTGGTACTCATTCGGGGTGATATCGAAGCTCCGGCATTAAACTCGAGCTGCACGGGGGAGCGGGAGTGTACAAACATGGGGATTGCTACGGGTAGTCTCGGCGAATTTATAGTGGCGAAGCGGAACGTAACGGCCGCTCCTCGGCGCTGCGCCTCCTGCCGCGGCGCCCGGCGGGCTCGCCTGCAACTAATAATGCATACTTGCTAGCGGAGTTTCGGCACCACTGCGAACGCCAATGCTGCCACCAATTTGCCACCAAACATTTACCGGTGATCCTTGTCTGCATCGACGCTTGGGGTGGCAACTCGGGTTCACGCGGTCGGTCGGGACTCGTCAGTATCCGAGATGAGGTAATAGTAAAACCCACTCGCGGTCGCGCTTTCCATACACGGTGCTTGCAAATGGCAGCGACGATAGGTAGCAGCCGGCCACCCGACTGGCTGAAACGCACCTGGACGAGTGCCTGGTTGTATGTTTGGATTGCTGCGTGTTCGGCAGGCCGATGGACGGTGGTACTGCTGCAAGTAGAATGCCAGCGTTGGGGCGAGCGGACAAATGCTTCAGCCATGGGTTGCCACCGCCGCCCGCTAGCATATATGGCCGCCAGAAAAGATGTGCTGTAGTGCGATAAGTTAACGCTACAGTCACGGATTAACGATGTTAGCGGGCAGCGCCATGATGACGATTGGACTTCTAATACGACCTCTCAACCGGAGCTGTGCTGGTACCGGGGCCCGATATAGAAATCAAATTTAGCCGATTGAAGGAGTTCCCGGCTAAAGTACTCTAGCGCGGAATGAAGCGGAAACTACTGTGGAACCCTCCCCCCCCCCCCCCCCCCCCCTTCCATACAGCACACACGGTCTGTAAACAGTCTGGTTTAAGTAATAATAATTTCCACACAACGCTCAGCTAAGGATAAACTACCGCCTAATTACTAAATGCCTGGGCATTGTCCCAATATCCCCTTAGGGCTTTGCTACGTACCTGCTCGAACATGCCATGACTAAGGTCGACCCAGGGGAATAAATGTTCCTTATGAGGTCCTTAAGGCTCCAGACCTTCAGATGGACATGTGCACTGGTGCTGCCTAAGTGAGTGTATTATGGGCGGGCGATGAGGTGGGTCCCGTGGGACAGTAAATGACTTAATTACAAGCTCGACCGGACCGGCAGAACCGCCCCAGCCGGAATACCTACAATGGCCGGATGACACCCACCGACTGCCCACTCTCTATATGTCATGGCCCTGTAACATAGGGTCGCCTGAGTCGCCTATGTACTCGAAGCTAAACTCTGGCTCGGCCACAGGGGGCGGTGGTGGTGCTTGCTTGTGTCGGGGCAGGTGGCGCGGTCCGCGCCGGATGCGGTCCAGCCACCGACGGCCCGCCCGCGGACAAGAGCACTGACTGTGTGGCCGCGTAGCCGGCTAAAGCTTGCTTGACCTTCGGCAGGGTGAAGAGCTTTGCAAGGAGTGCTTCCTTCAGGCATTTTGGGGGCGGTGCTTGGGGGTTGGAGGCTTGGATGAGGTCGCGCAGCCCGGCGGCTTTCGGCTTAATTATGAAGTCAGGGCCACTCAGCCATATCTGCTTCAGCAGCTCCACCCCGTCAGCACATGACTCTGCTGTGGTCTCCCGCCTCTTGCTCGCAGCTGCTTGCTTGATTGCGAAAGCTGAATCAGCCTTCCTCTTCCTCTCATCAGCTCTGGTACGGGCGTTGGCGATGGATGCATCACCAGTTGCACTCCCAACTTGGTTCCACATATCCTTCGCTGATACGCGGCCTCTCTGACGGGGTTGCGTCTGCTTGGTCATCCCTTGATACAGCTTCCAGGTAACCACTCATCACCCACTCTCTGAGTTTCAGGTTGTCTGCCAGACTGCAGGGACCGAGGCGATGTCTGTCCCATCTGGTGCTTGCGGTTGGTCGCTCGCAGCAGGTGCGTGCTCAGCGCCAACATCGAAGTCAGCGTGCATAGCGCGTGACAGGGGCACGATGTCAGTCTTGGCAGCCTCCACCACATCCTTGACATCAGCATGCAGCTTCAGGGGATTGACATCACGGGGTGTTGGTGAAGGTTGCTGCTGCTCCGAAGACAATCCATGAGCACGCGTGGAAACTTGGGACGCGCGCGAGGACGGGTTGCCGCTGGAGGTGTGTGTTGTCCACGATGTTCCTTGCTTGCCTCTGAACTTCCGGAGCTGATACTTGGTGAATGCTGCGCATCCCTCTAGGTCCCAACCCTTCATGTTGTGTTCTTCACTGAAAGCATTCTTGTAGCAGGGAAAGAATAGAGGCACCAGATGTTGAAAGCCTAGCGTCAGCATCTTGCGGCCAGCCTCCCGCCTGCCATGGTTCAGTTTAGTGAAATTGGCTAGCTTGGCTGGCCTCCACTCACTCTGTGTAACAAATAAATTTGCAATACACTGTCTCAGCCCCATAGCATGCAAACACATTGGTAGCATGCAATAGCATTGCATATTATAGCATAATAGCATGCATTTGGGCACATGGGAAGGAATGGGAAGCACACAGCGACATACCTTCAACACGAGGAAGCTTATCAGGTCCTCATTAGGGAAGGTGGAACGTAGGCTTTGAGGATGGCGAGTTGCTTCGCAGCGGCAGCCCGGCGGGAGACGGCCTTCTTGATGGCCTTTCGGTCGCAGTCGTCGATGCGGACATTGAACTGCATGCGCGGCGACCACCCTAGCCGCCGCAAGGTAAAATAGCTCCGGCCGCTTCACCGCCACCTCCGCAGCACGATCACAGAAGTCCTTACGTTCCGGGTGCGAGAGGCTGTGAAACGGGAGGGGCCCTTGGCAAGCACGTCGGTTGGAGCACCGGTCCTCCAGTGGAGTGACGGCGGCGACTGGTTCATCGGCATCGTTGGTGGCCACTGCGATGATCGGAGCCAGCGGAACTCGTCTACCTCCGCAACACACGGTGACAAATCAGCACGTGCCGCAGTCATAGAAGCAAATCGACGACGTGTAACGAGATTGAGGCGGATTTGTGACTTGTTGGAGGCGTAGTGTTTGCGCTAGAGTTCGACTAAGATGCAGGGTGGAGTAGTGGGTGGGTGCCGACGTTTGAAATATGTGCGCATCGCTCACCTTGGGCGCGCTATCGCCATCGCCACGACCGCGACACAGACGCGCCAGCGCCGCTTGCAATCGACAAAGGTGACCTAAAGGGACACTTGGTGGGGCACAGTTGGTGTCTTGAGGTAATGTGGCAATTTGGGGTGGGTTGTGGTAGTCGGGTGGTGGAATGAGACACTAGCGATCTTGCTAACAACAAGGAGACACTTTGACTAACATGACCATAGCCCATCGCACGCTTACCAACACAACCCAGGGGCTCCATGCAGCTTAGACATGATCTAACGGCTGGGATTGGCAACATGGTTGATGCCCTCAGGGAGGCTGAAACAAGGGCCGTTGGATACTTTTGATACACCCATTCGCAATTAGTCCCAGGGCTGCAGTTCGTAATTGTTGGCGGTACGTTGTCGTCACCTACCGCCCCCAAGATGGCCGACGCCGGCAAGGCGGCGGCTGTCGGGGGCGTCGGAAGACATCTACTAAGCAAGACCCTATCGAGGCGAAGATATAAGATCGAAGCAACGCATCGCATCCAAGAGCAGCTCTTTAGGTTCTTAACCACTCAAGAGACTCCTATGCCGCCGGCAGCCGCCAGTGAAGAGGGCGCCATTATGGGCAGGCTCCCTGGCCTCCTGCTCGACCTTGGTTTCATGCTCATGTCTCTCTTTTGCTGGCAACCCTTCATGTAGTTGCTGTTAGTTCTGTTTGTAGTGCGCATTTGTTAAAGCCCCGATGTAATAATTAGATACTGGACTTGTGTCGGCGTCTCAAGACCGGCGCCGGGCCGTGATCCGATCTTGGGTCGGCGGCTCTAGAGACCGGCGCGGGGCCGTGACGCGAGCTACCTGTAGATGTCATCACTGCGTACACCGCCGTACTCGTATATACTGGTGTGAATTATAAAAAGGCCAAAAAGGCGAATACTCGTACCGGTACTGTCTCATCACGTACCGGTACTGTCTCATGTATGTAACGCAAGTATCTCGCGGTAACTACAAGCACCGCATGCATACCGCCTTGAAAAATATGTGGGCTTCCGTGGCGATCGAAGCGGGGGCGGTGCTCGACCGGGACCGCTCGGGAGTCGGCGACTTGACCCTTGAGACGAGTGGGCTGCGCCCAGCGGACCGCTCGCGGCCGTCAAATTTGCTGGCGGGGTGGGGGAGGGGGGGGGGGGGGTGCGATTGCATGATCGATTTCGCGTGCGTGTCCTCCATGACCCCCACTTGGGGCAACGACTCCCGCTAGTGCACCCCGGGGATCGCGGCGACCGAGGCGGAGCGCAACAAGCTAGCGGCGGACCGGGCATCTTCCGCCCCGGTGCAGGGTGTTACCGGTACTACCCTTTTGTGGTTGAGGACCGCGGTCAATCGGAAAATCCGCTTTGACGGTGGTCTACATCCTCGCGGTGTTGCTTGCTGTGCGCAACTTCCCTGGCGGTCCTTCCGCCCCGACTTCATGCTTCCTACGTGGCCAGTCCGTCCAGGCTCTTCGGAACTTTGTCGCCTGCCAACCCGATGAGTTCCGCCATCACATATCGCGCACGCGGCGGGGGTTGTTGCAGCGAGTCTCTGCTTGCGTGCATGGTGCCTTGGGCGGCATACTCTCCGTCGGAGTGCAGACGTGAAGTCTGATGCGTTTGCCAGTGGTCATTCCGCACCATCTTCTGGTGATGTTTCCACCTCGCAATAGCTGTAGGACGTTTCCTATATTTCCTTTTTGGGTAATTTTTTGATCGCCCTTTGCAGCGAGCTCATGTAACTATATAACGCAGTATCTCGCGGCACTGTCGTACGGGGGTCTATCGCGACTTGGGATGAGGACCTGAAAAAATGGGCCGACGCGCGGATAGGCTAGCTTGTCCCAGCTAGCCCATAGATAGACCGTCTGTCCGGAATTACTCCGGTTCTCGAAATACCGGCAATCTATTACATGCCTTGCGTTGTCTGTCCGCTCGGTATGTAGATATCCTACTCATGAGGTCCGCCCCCGGGTCGATTTCTAGCTTAGTCAATTCACGGCAACATCATCCGACGGGCGCGTGTCCAGGGTTCACCCGGTTGATGCGTTAACCTTCGGGATTCGAATGAGGCAATATTCAAATGTATGTGTGCCAGGCCTGCTCCGCACGACCATTCTAGCTACCCCCTCACCTCCGCCCGAAATAACACTGCAAGCTGGACGCAATACGCAGCGTCAGATTCGACTGGGACCCGGCTAACGAAACCATATCTCCCATCACCGATCCTAGAGCAGTCCAAAAAATACAGATAATCGATTTCAAATTATACAGTGATATCAATCATGCCACCGTAGTATCGTACACGCTCTCATCCGCGAAAAATACCAACACATGGTGAGCGCCCTACGTCAACAAGGTTGGTAGTGTCCGATTGAAATCATCCCCGTCACCCTCAGCCGCAGCGGCACCATGCACAAACTCACACTAGAAGCCATCCCTAGGCTCACGGTCCTCCGCCCCGAGAAGCGGCCCCCGGACAGATCCGCTCCGCCTCCCTGCGCCGTTGCAATCCGCCTCTGTAGAAAACTACAAAGACACTCAATCGGATGGCTACATACTCTTCTCCGCATATCCCGACAGTCCCTCAAACCTGCCATGTGCAAACCCAGTACCTCCCACAAACCCCGCACGCACACCCACCGCAACATACACGCTTCCGCAGATCACCGTACACGACACCCCCGCTACGGCAGGGGGGGGGGGGGGGCAATATCAAGCGGTATGGAAGGAGGAGGGGCGCGGGCGAAAAGGAGGAAGGCCGGAAGCTGCATCCGTAATCCCTAGGGTTCCCACATCGGTTGGACAAAGCATGTCCTAAAAGCAACTAGGCTTGGGCAGTGTAGATAGAGCAGCAAGTCAACCTGTTGTGAATCTATTTCAATTTCAATTCTCCCCTTTATGCTAGCTGTGTTTGCGACATAGAGTATGGTGGGGGGGGGGGGAGGGGGGGGGGCAGTTGTGTTTAAAGCAAAAAAATATTACAATATGAGTACTTTTCCCTATGTCCGCGGGGCACTTGGGAATGGCCCCGGGATTACGAGACATACTACATCGAGAAATGGCCCCGTAGTAGGTCTCCTAATGCCTACCGCAAGCCCAGGGTGGCAATAGAAGAGGCGGTAAGCCGCATGCTTGTGGAGCTGGCCCGCGGCGAGAGTCGTGTAGGAATGCCGGCCAATGCAAGATTGGTGCCCATTGGCCGGGCTGTGGCCATCCTGGAGATGGGCGCATTGTTGGCGGCCACCAGGAGACGACCCCTCGCAACCCCGAGGCGTCCCCCGGCGAAGCATGAGCGCAAGCCGCGCGCCGCATAGATGCTGGGAAGGTGGGGAGGCATGGGCGGCCGGGGTGGACAACAAGACCTCTCCGGGATATTTGCGCGCCGTTGCGGATTTAGCGTAGGGCGTGAAGGAGTAGTTGAAGATGGCCCGCCGGGCTGTTGTAGCCGGCAAATAAAAGGCAGCCAAGGACAATAGGAGGCGTAATCGGATACTGAGTTTTAATAGCCCATGTGATCATTACAATTTACCACGCTCTACAGCTGCCAGTTGCCAATGTTGCTGCGTGTTGATGTACGCCTTCTTCGTGGGACCGCGCATCGGCATCTCATGGGTCAGGGCATCGCCATGATGGTGCTCCGCCACCTTCATGCCGTCAAACACTTCCCCAACCCGGGTGAGTGGTTGCTTGCTGCACCCCCGGTTGAAGAGTTTGTTATTAGTCACGGCATGCACCTAATCGGACCCATGGCAGCCATAGCTCAGCAAGTCCGCATCCCATATGATGTAAGTCATGCACTTCAATATATGGCAATAAACGGTAGCAAGATCATCCTGACCAGCAACATTCACAAATGCCCTCACAAACCTCTCCAACAGCACCTTCACCTCCTTCGCTTTGGCAGTCCGCACGTGTATGGCTGGCAGCGATGTAGTGCCCGGCTTGTGGTTGGGGTCAACCGGCTTAACAATAGAGTCCACAGCTCCCGCCATGTCCCCCATGCCATGTTAGCCTTGTCTTCGTCTGCTACTTTTTTGACGGTCTTGTAGGCATCCTTGATGTGCTGCCCCCTACTGCCGCCCCGCATGCGCCAATTCCGCGCGAGCGCCATGTTGCTGCTCATGCAGCGTGCGGCGCCTGCGCTGCTGCTCGTGATGGACTGCGACTTGGAAAATTCGCAGGTTCTTCAGGACCCGCCCAAGCACCCACTCGCGTGACACGAGACGGGTTGGGGAGCGCGTGGGCCCGCGGGCTGCGCTAGGGGACCGGCCGCCGGTGCCGCGCTCAATGGGAGCGGACGCGGGTGTTGCTAATCCTGATGCATGTTCGCCAGCGGCTGCTGCTGCCCTCACTCACGGCGCGCCCGCCGCCAAGGAGCGGCCCACCATGAGCGGAATATCCTGGGTGCGGCAGGCCCGGCGGCCCCACCCCCACTTCCACGTGGTGGGCTTTGATAACCCCTAAGACCCGTACCCGGCTGGGGGTGCCCGCCGCCAGGCAGCGGCCCACCATGAGCGGAGGATCCCGGGTGCGGCAGGCCCGGCGGCACCAACCCCACCTCCGCGTGGTGGGCGCTGGTAACCCCTAAGACCCGTTAGTACCCGGGTGGGTGCGGCAGGGGGCTGAGCGGGGTGGCCGGTTCTGGCGGGTCCTTGGATCATGCGACGACCGGGGAGCCCTACACATGACTTTTCAAATAATACTCGTAGTCCCGGTAGCGCTTGCTGCCGCCGCCGGGCAGCAGCCCCATACGGGGGCCTGCTATCAATAATTCATGTACGACCTCGGCCTTGCGTCGGCCTCTCCGAGATCGGCCTACGGGTGGGGAGGGGGTATGTACGACTCGGACGGGGGCAGCCTACTCGCGAGGGATGTTCGAAATAAATCGTGTTCTCGTACGTCGGTACGCCCCGCGACCGACCTGCAAAAGATCCGGCGTACCCCCCACCCGTATGTGTTCCACATGTGAATCACTCGAGTCCCGGCTTAGTACAACGGAGTGTTCTGCGGCGCCCTGCGGCCGACCCGTTCGGAACACCCGGGAAACCCTCACCCGTCCCGTGAGAACGGGCGATGGCGGCGAGCGCCAGGAGACAAGAGCCCGGCACTTAAAGGCGGGGCGGGCGTTCGGGGGCGGAGAGGCCGGGCATGGCAGCGACTCAGAGGCCGGGAGACAGGAGCCGGAGTGCCATGAGGGAGTCGCAGTCATGCAGCGGGAGGAGTCAACAGCCGGTCAGCTCGGTAGTCTGACCATGGACGCGCGGCTACACCGACGAGGCGCGCTGCGGAGGCGAGCGGCGCGCGGGCGAGCAAGAGCGGCATGCCGACCACGGAGCGACGACACGCGGACCGGGGGGGGGGGGGAGGGGGGGGGGGTTGGTGCCCGCCTCTATTTCCCCCTCTAGACCCGCTTGTGGATCCTACCGCAAGAGCTCAGGCGGGCGAGATGGAGGCAGCATCGGCGGACCGCGGCCGAGGCCGGCGGACCGCCACATCCGGCGTGGTGGGGCGATCAACGTTGGGGCCTGCGGGATATTTTCAGCGATGGCGGCAGGTGGAGCCAAGACGCACGACCATCGAAGATTGCGCTGTGCCGGTGCATTGCCAATGTACAGGAAAACCTTTTTGGGGGTGGGGCGAGTATTGCATTCGCAATCCCCGTATTGTCAATTAGCGGCAGTCGCTCGAACTGGCGACTACCCGTAGTTATCCGAAAGAAACACTGCTACTGATCACGTAGTGATGGAAGGAGGCGGGGTTTGGAAACGAAAGAGGGTGGCCGGAAGCTTGAGCTGTAATTACACTATGTGCTCCCTACTATGCTTGGTTAGAAGTGGCTGGCCCTAAGATCAACTCATTCTGGGCGGTGGAGAGCAGCAGACTAGCACGTTGTAATCAATTTCAATTTCCCCGGCTGGGTGCGGCAGGGGGCTGAGCGGGGTGATGACCGGTTGTGGCGGGTCCTTGGATCATGCGACGACCGGGGAGCCCTACGAGGGGGCTTTTCTAATAAAACTCGCAGTCCCGGTAGCGCCTGCTGGCGCCGCCGGACAGCAGCCCCATACGGGGAGCTGCTAACAATAATTCATGTACGACCTCGGCCTTGCGTCGGCCTCTCCGAGATCGGTCTACGGGTGGGGAGGGGGTATGTACGACTTGGACGGGGGCAGCCTACTCGCGAGGGCTGTTCGAAATAAATCGTGTTCTCGTACGTCGGTACGCCCCGCGACCGACCTGCAAAAGATCCGGCGTACCCCCCACCCGTATGTGTTCCACATGTGAATCACTCGAGTCCCGGCTTAGTACAACGGAGTGTTCTGCGGCGCCCTGCGGCCGACCCGTTCGGAACACCCGAGGAACCCTTACCCGTCCCGTGAGAACGGGCGAGGGTGGCGAGCGCCAGGAGACAAGAGCCCGGCACTTAAAGGCGGGGCGGGCGTTCGGGGGCGGAGAGGCCGGGCATGGCAGCGACTCAGAGGCCGGGAGACAGGAGCCGGAGTGCCATGAGGGAGTCGCAGCCATGCAGCGGGAGGAGTCAGCAGCCGGTCAGCTCGGTAGTCTGACCATGGACGCGCGGCTACACCGACGAGGCGCGCTGCGGAGGCGAGCGGCGCGCGGGCGAGCAAGAGCGGCATGCCGACCACGGAGCGACGACACGCGGACCGGGGGGGGGGGGGGGGGTTGGTGCCCGCCTCTATTTCCCCCTCTAGACCCGCTTGTGGATCCTACCGCAAGAGCTCAGGCGGGCGAGATGGAGGCAGCATCGGCGGACCGCGGCCGAGGCCGGCGGACCGCCACATCCGGCGTGGTGGGGCGATCAACGTTGGGGCCTGCGGGATATTTTCAGCGATGGCGGCAGGTGGAGCCAAGACGCACGACCATCGAAGATTGCGCTGTGCCGGTGCATTGCCAATGTACAGGAAAACCTTTTTGGGGGTGGGGCGAGTATTGCATTCGCAATCCCCGTATTGTCAATTAGCGGCAGTCGCTCGAACTGGCGACTACCCGTAGTTATCCGAAAGAAACACTGCTACTGATCACGTAGTGATGGAAGGAGGCGGGGTTTGGAAACGAAAGAGGGTGGCCGGAAGCTTGAGCTGTAATTACACTATATGTGTTCCCTACTATGCTTGGTTAGAAGTGGCTGGCCCTAAGATCAACTCAGTCTGGGCGGTGGAGAGCAGCAGACTAGCACGTTGTAATCAATTTCAATTTCCCCGGCTGGGTGCGGCAGGGGGCTGAGCGGGGTGATGACCGGTTGTGGCGGGTCCTTGGATCATGCGACGACCGGGGAGCCCTACGGGGGGCTTTTCTAATAAAACTCGCAGTCCCGGTAGCGCCTGCTGGCGCCGCCGGACAGCAGCCCTGTACGGGGAGCTGCTAACAATAATTCATGTACGACCTCGGCCTTGCGTCGGCCTCTCCGAGATCGGCCTACGGGTGGGGAGGGGGGTATGTACGACTTGGACGGGGGCAGCCTACTCGCGAGGGCTGTTCGAAATAAATCGTGTTCTCGTACGTCGGTACGCCCCGCGACCGACCTGCAAAAGATCCGGCGTACCCCCCACCCGTATGTGTTCCACATGTGAATCACTCGAGTCCCGGCTTAGTACAACGGAGTGTTCTGCGGCGCCCTGCGGCCGACCCGTTCGGAACACCCGAGAAACCCTTACCCGTCCCGTGAGAACGGGCGAGGGTGGCGAGCGCCAGGAGACAAGAGCCCGGCACTTAAAGGCGGGGCGGGCGTTCGGGGGCGGAGAGGCCGGGCATGGCAGCGACTCAGAGGCCGGGAGACAGGAGCTGGAGTGCCATGAGGGAGTCGCAGCCATGCAGCGGGAGGAGTCAGCAGCCGGTCAGCTCGGTAGTCTGACCATGGACGCGCGGCTACACCGACGAGGCGCGCTGCGGAGGCGAGCGGCGCGCGGGCGAGCAAGAGCGGCATGCCGACCACGGAGCGACGACACGCGGACCGGGGGGGGGGGGGGGGGGGGGGTTGGTGCCCGCCTCTATTTCCCCCTCTAGACCCGCTTGTGGATCCTACCGCAAGAGCTCAAGCGGGCGAGATGGAGGCAGCATCGGCGGACCGCGGCCGAGGCCGGCGGACCGCCACAGCCGGCGTGGTGGGGCGATCAACGTTGGGGCCTGCGGGATATTTTCAGCGATGGCGGCAGGTGGAGCCAAGACGCACGACCATCGAAGATTGCGCTGTGCCGGTGCATTGCCAATGTACAGGAAAACCTTTTTGAGGGTGGGGCGAGTATTGCATTCGCAATCCCCGTATTGTCAATTAGCGGCAGTCGCTCGAACTGGCGACTACCCGTAGTTATCCGAAAGAAACACTGCTACTGATCACGTAGTGATGGAAGGAGGCGGGGTTTGGAAACAAAAGAGGGTGGCCGGAAGCTTGAGCTGTAATTACACTATATGTGTTCCCTACTATGCTTGGTTAGAAGTGGCTGGCCCTAAGATCAACTCAGTCTGGGCGGTGGAGAGCAGCAGACTAGCACGTTGTAATCAATTTCAATTTCAATTTGCCCTCATTCGCGGCACATGCGTCACCGGGGGGGGGGGGGGGGGGGGGCGGGGGGGCAGTCGCCTCCCCTTGGGTGCGCGGGCGATTAGGAACCGCTCCGCCGATCATGGTGCCTCCTCGATCATGGATGCCGCTCCCATGCAAGCACGCCATGTGCATGCACGACCCGTAGCGGACGGGCTGCGAGTGAGTCGTAAGTGAGCTGATCCGTACTGGTAGTGCGATGCTGTTAGTTATATCTAGCGGGCCGCGGCAATACCGGCAGTTCGGTATTTATTCGTAACCCGAAGTGTTGTACGAGTACGGCATGTAATCCATTTGGTTCATTAAGACAGTCCAAAACGACGTTTCTATGAGTCGGATGGTGGGTGCTTACTTCCTATATTGCACGACAAAATTTCCGGGCACACCCATGAGAGCGTGGATCAGGTCGTGCCGAACTTCTTCGTGTGGCTTGACGACCACGCCGCATTCACCAAGGCCTAGCTCTTGCGCGAGCTGCGTCAAGCCTTCACACCGACATGCAACTTCATTGAGCTTGAGGGAGTGCCCGATATCAAGACTCGGCATGGCAACTCTCTTCCAAGACAAGGTCTGGTGCTGAACGCGGTGATTTGTAACCAGTTCGTCATGCAGTCGGAGGCAGTGGTCGGAAATGTACGATGCGCTATGTTTTGCAGTCGTTGTTTCGATACCGCGGAGCATGGGCCCAAGTTCATCCTTCGCGGCGTCCCCGAGGGCACCGCGGCGTACCTTGCGTCTCGGCCCCTCTACCACTCCAAGGCTGACCCGGCCAAGGCTTTTGCTGAGATGGAGAAAGATATTTGGAAGGCTGCAGACATGTAGCACTTCTCCTCGGATGACATGCGACAATGAAAGGAGGAATTCGCTTCGCTCCGTCAACGGGAGACGCGGGATCGCTCTCCCTTCCAAGCTTTTGGGCCCGAGTCTACGACGGAGCTTCACAGCTGGCTGGCCGCCTTGATACATGGCACAGATCCTGACGCGGACGATCCCATGTCGGCACCTGTGCGTTGGACCAGACATGCTGCCAAGGCATGGCGCGCAGGTACGCCGACCTTTAGGAGGAGCATCGGATCTTGACGTACAGCCCCAATCACCATCATTAACACCTTCACTCAGCGCCGGAAGCGCCCGGGGGGGGAGGGGGTGCAAGCGGCAACAACGGCTGAGCACGAGGACGAGGACGCGTGCTGGGAAGGTCTTCAAGAGGGGGTAAGGAGGTCGCACTCCCGGTGGGGAATGGGGACACTACTCGTCTCGAGTTTGACTCTCGTCCCGGAAATCTTTTCGTCATGGACAACATCACCGACAACCCCGACCCTTACCGCGAGGGGGTTCTTCTCGGCGATTGGGAGAACAAGTATCTTGTGGCGTGCGTGAGGTACCGATATGAAGTCTATGATTTGGGACGGCTTACCCTACAACACTTCCCGCGGTACCCCGTACGATATGGCGAAAACTACCCGAATATAAGATCCGATATGCGGTTCGCGCCGTTAGTACAGTGTGCACCTGCGGCAATGCGACGCGCACATCGCGCGGCCCATTGCCCATGCTCTAGCCTCTAGCAAGCCCACGACTGTCAACCGCCATCGACACCGCGACCGCCCGTAGCGCCAGAAGGACCTCCTTATGTGGCGATGGTGGGCAGGTAGCGACCGCTACGGCCACGCAAGCGGCGTGCTGCGGGATCTTCGTGGCGACCCCGCAGCATCCCACCTGAGCGCCGCCCCGACCATAAACTTCGCACCGATGGCACATGCTCCGTCGGACCAGCTAGGGGAAAGCGTACACTATTTATGCCTTCTATACTGACTAAACTGCCTTTCTATCCGAGCGGTTTTGGCCCTAAAGGCGTATGGGGTCAGCAAAACGCGAATCCATGATGGGGTGGTCTGTGTAGGGCGGCAATCGCGAGGGTGGACCTCGCGGTAAGTATTTTTTTTGGAAATAAGTTTGGCAAATCCAGGAAATAGGCATGTATAGAAATAGACAGGCACTTTCTTGGAAATAGAAAATGTGTGGAAATACAACGGGTGCTATCCTGGAAACAAAAGTAGGTGGGAAATAAAATGTGACGATATTGGAGTCAATATCCCGTTCCAGAAATATGTATCAAAAAGGTTACATTCCTGGAGCTATCCGTACCTATAATTTTGGTTCCCGTAAAGTTGACATGCGGTATCTTTCTGGGAAATAAGTACGGGTACTTGTAGTCACGGTAGAACGGTACTACCGCGGATACTGTTAATATATGCCGTATCCCGTAGATAAGTAGTCGCCCTATATTTTAATATTGACGCTATATAACTACGGTACCCTACCAGTCAGCACCCGTGTAGTCACCCACTGCAGATACTCGTACTCCTACGTCTATGCTGGGCGCTGTATAGGCGCTGATATGGCGGGGGCGTGACAGTGGGTCGCGGCCGCCGTCCTGGGACATACACGCGCCCCGAGCCAACCGTGATCGCCCTGGGTCCTCGAAGGGGCAGGAGGTAGGGCTACGGGCTGAGCGGGAGCTTGTGGGCTGGACGGGGGTGTGCTAGTGGATGCATGATTCACCGCCCGCAGTTTCGGGCGGCATGACGCGGATCCCGCGGCGCAGGGGCGCGGCGCGCGCGGACAGATTATTCGTACCGTATTCGGATCGCGAAATGTCGTACGGGTTACCGCATGAAGTGTTGTGCCAAGGACCCCACCGAAGTTGACGAGTTGACGACACCATGTGCGAACCTTGGTTGTCGACGCCGTTGAGGACGCCCGACATCCCGCTCACCAATGCCATCGCGTTGGCCCATCGCAATAGCAACCCGGAACCAATGAGACTTATCTTGACAAGCCGTAAGAAAATGAAATGGTTGCCTATCACCAGAATGCCTTTGTCGCTCTTCAACTTGCGCTTCCCCAACGTCCGCCGGACTGCCCGCTAGTGCTAGCACGACTTCCGTGGCTCCAACCCAACAGCCGTAACAAGCATGAAGGGCGTCTCGGAGATCAAGGACTCCAGACACAAGAACCTTGTAGTGCGCCGGCCCTTTGTAAAGCTTCGCTACAACATGCAATTGCATGCAGAGGCAAACATGGAGTGCGGTGCTTCGTTGCCCCTCGATGCATCAGGCACATGGAGATCGCTTACGAGCTTGCAAATATCCGTGCCACACACACACTCGGTATCGACAACCAACGCAGATGGTTCAACGATCATCACCGCTTCAACGCAAACGAGGAGAAGTGTGTTTTGGACATGTTGACAATATGATAGTGGTGCGAAACGTATTTGTACGGGCTGGGGGGGGGGGCTAAGCATGCGACTACTGGCTACTGCTCGTGCTATTCGGACAATGCGATTTGAGAACTATACTTATAAAGCACTGCACGCGTATTCACAACCATACGCCGTCAAAACAATGAACTGATGGGGTGGCACGTGTCCAAACAACGGCCATTCCTTGCATCCGTGTAGCGCAAGCCCAATTTTGCACGCTTTGAGCGGGCAAACAAGCGCACAATGGGATTGAGTGCAATTCTCACTCCAAAACGCGTTTTAAAAATTTCTTGCAAAATTGCCCAACGGACAAGCTAGTTTCACAAGTGAACAATTTAACAATTAATTTGAATTGTTTTTGTTTTTGAAAATCTGGATGTAGTGGGTATGCGCCAGCATTTCGCGCCACTATCCGTCCGCTCCCCCGCCACCGCCCCCTCTCTGATGTGTGCGGGGCGAGGGCCAATATGTGAAAGTGCAAGTAGTCTAGATCCCGAGTAAAAAAAGTCTCCAGAACCATAATCAAAATCAGATTCAAAATGCAGAATCCGACTGCATATTCTTAACATGGCTCGGAAATTCAAGTCGACAAACTCCGAAATCGATTGCCCCCCCCCCCCCCCCCCCAACAAAAGAAAGGCAGTGACCGTATGTGCTCTACGCATACTGGGGCCATCGCCCCTCATGGGGCGAAAATGTGAATATGACGCCCTCTGAAATGCGGCCTCATACTGAATTGCGGAATACATATTCGTATTCGAAATCGATAGCATGCCCTCATGACCTACAGCTCAGTCTTAGTAGTGAAGAATAGCACGCATGCTAATAGCACGTCGTAATGAATTTCAATTTAAATTTTGTTTACAACAAGTAGTTTGGGCTTCCTTTTCCGCATGGCGATCCATGCGCGCTTTCGCCTGCGTACGCGTTACAAATGCGGCTCGCATGCGATGCTCACAGCTGAAACATCGTACCCAAGCACGATAGTCCGCGTACCGGTATGCTTCATAACATCTAGGCCAAAAACTGCGCTGCGGATCCGAAATCTGCCTGGGAAAAAAACTGCCGTACAAACGAGCACGGTCAACTCCAGCACCACGCTGCGAGTCGACCGCAATCAAGGTAGAATTCTTACAAAAGCTAGCGGGCTATATGCTGTCCCCATTTTCTATCCTCGCGCCACGCCTACCATGTGGCGGATGCTCGCGGGGTCGTCCCGTGCAAGACGCTTTGGCTATTCTCGCACGTCCGAACCGCGTGCGAAGACCTGCCGTCCCCCGACCGCCGGTACCGTCTTCTTCGGTGCGACTAGCCGACTTCTGTCGGTAGTCTGCTGACAGCTTGCGACTTAGAATCGCACCTTAGAAAGGCAAGCGCTAAAACACCGCACCCCTCTTCTCAAACAAGCCTCCATTCCAACCGCGCCGGCTGCACGGGTTGGTGGTAGTGGTGGCTCATCTGCGCCACCTCAATATGGCGCGATCCATCTTGGCGGCTTGTCGCCACCTGCTCGGCGGCTCGGCCTAGCAGGCGGATTCAAACATCTACCTCGGGACTGGCAAGGATTATCTGCCCGGCCGATGGCCGACACGACTAGCGTGACCGAACGAGCTGCTCCCTCCGGTCGATTACTCCTGCCGCGGCGCGCAACCAGCATGCAGCCTAGAGCGACCGATGTTGCGCCCGAGCGAGGACCAACCCGTACATGCCACGCGCGTAGCCATGTGGACCTCGGTTCGCGTGCCGACTCAGGCACCCCTGAGTCGGACTTCATGCGACACTGAGTGCGACGCAACTGGCAGGCGGCCTAGGCGGACATCGGCGATGGCCGACGGGTCGTCGACATGATCCGCATCGGCGTGTGCATATCCCGTTCAAGAACGGGCAGCCTGCCCCTTCAACCAAGGGGTCTCGATGGAGGACGCGACTCCCAACCAGCTACGCTTCATGGACGACGAATTGGCCCGTATTCTGGCTAGCGGAGCGTGGGAAAAAGGCCACTGCTTGCGGTGCGTTTCTCGGTTGTTCCTCAAACCAAGCCACGAGTCAATAAATTGCGGCTCATCATCAACCTACGACCCCTCAACCGGTATTGCGAGGAGCGAAGCCCGAGTTTCGAGACTCTCACGCGGTTGCGTCACCCGGCTCAGCTTGGCGACTACGTGCTCTCCATGGACCTACTGGACGGCTTCAACGCCGTCGGCATCGCTCCCGAAGACCGAGACTACTTTACCGTCAACTTCCGAGGCAAGCTATATAGCCGGCAGGCGGGGCTTCCCATGGGGTGGAGCCTGAACCCCAACTACTTCTGCTCGCTAACATATGCGAGCCATATGCCGCCATACGCGACGCCCCGACTTTGCGGTGACCTCCCAAGGAGCGCGTCGCACAAAATTGAGCATGGGACGACGCCAAGCGCTGCGCAGCCACTTCCGCGGCTTCCGCATGCTCCTCTACATGGACGACTTTTTTGTTCTTTGCGTCCAGCGGGCGCAAGCCTACATTGTACGTACGTGACCGCCTCACTTCCCTGCTCGGGCGGCTGGGCCTCAGCCGACACCCCGACAAGGGCCAGTGGGAGCCAGTACAATGGCTGGAGCACCTCGGTCTGGAGATCGACTCAGAAGAGGTACGATTTGATCCCCCCTCCCCCCCCCCCTCGGAAACTCGAGTAACTCGCTCCTACAACCATTGGCCTCATCTGCCGGGCTAAGCGAGACCGGCGATGGCTGCCGGTGCGAGAGCTCGCGTCCCTGGCAGGACGTGCTCATTTCCTATATCTCGCCACCAAGCCGGCGTGGGTCTACTTGCGCGAGCTGCACGACGTGCTCCGCACGAAGGACTCATGGAGCGGGCGCGTCAAGATGACGCACCAGCTCCGACGCGATCTCGAGTGGTGGGGGGCGGTCCCCAACCTCAGCAGCGGCCGCTCCATCTACATGCCCGTGGAGACGGCCTACATGCCCGTCGAAAGCTCCGGCTACAGATGCGGCGTCGTCCTCAACGAGACCACCGAGGCGCGCTGCTTCTGATACGACGGTGACCGCGAGCTTCACATCACTTACAAGGAGCTCAGGGATGTCCTGTACGCCCTGCTAACATTCCTCTCGGAGCAGCGAGGACAACATGTGCTGCTCCACGAGGACAACATGGGTGTGGTCCACGTCCTTGCCAACCTCACTTCTCGCTCCCCACTCCTCATGGCGGAGCTGCGAAAAATGTGGTTCATCCTTGACTCCAACGACATCTCCATCTGTGCGCGCTACATCAAGACCACGGCGAACATCTGGGCTAACCGCCTCAGTCAGTCGCGAAATTGACTACGGCGACTTGGCGTTCAGCCTCCGCCACTTCCGGGCTAACCACCTCGACAACATCTGGGTGCGCCACACTATCGACCGCTTTGCTACCATGGAGAACACAAGGTCCCCGCGCTACAATTCTCGCTGCCTCTCAGATGATAGCGCATGGCGTCGTGAGCACAACTAGTGCAACCCCCTAAGGCCTCATTGACAACCTCGTCATCAAACTTCACACCTCCGGCACTGCGGCCACCGTCACCGTGCCCTACTGGCCCGACCGCGGCTGGCACCAGCGCCTCTCGGAAATGGCATCGGAGGTGGCTGTCTTCCCGCCCTCCCCGGACCTCTTCGCACCATGCCGCCTCGGCGTGCGCACTGGCGTCGGTCCTCCCAAGTGGCCCGGGGTCGCCTTTTGGCTCCCCTGTTGGGCCCGGTGCCCGGCCCCGGACTTTTGACCGCCCCTCGTCTGACCCTCGCGCCGCCCGGCGCCCTCCTGTGTCGAGCCCCATGATTAAGCTCGGCAGACCACACAGCCCCCCCCCCCCCCCTCCCTCCCTCCTTTGAAATGTTTACTACCAGTAGTTGGGGGCTTGGGGCTTCCGTTTCCGCATGGCGACCCATGCGCGCGTTCGCCTGCGTACGCGTTACAAATGCGGCTCGCATGCGATGCTCGCAGCTGAAACATCGTACCCAAGCACGATTAATAGTCCGCACACCGGTATGCTTCATATAACACCCGAAATCTGCATGGGAAGAAAAGTGCCGTACAAACGAGCACGGTCAACTCCAGCACCACGCTGCGAGTCGACCGCAATCAAGGTAGAATTCTCATAAAAGCTAGCGGGCTATCTGCTGTCCCCATTTTCCATCTTCGCGCCCCGGCTAGCATATGGCGGACCGCGTCCCACCCTCCCTCCCTCACTTGGTGCTTTGTGTTCTCGCGGGCTGCCGACAGGCTCGTGACTTAGAAACACTGTCACCTAAGCCAAAGCGCCTTTTCGGCAAACCACCAAGCCCGCCCCCGCCCCCCCGCCCGCCCCCCGCCCCCCCCTCCCCCCCCCCCCCCCCCCCCTTTGAAACATTCTCAAATTCAATGTATGTAGCGGTGGATTTGTTACTACAGTGACAACACCCGTATAGTACATGTTGGGTCCCCCACCCCCTTCCTTACTATACATGTGTGTTTACAATAGGGGTATTTACCATATCCCTCCCCTGGTCACACCCGTATAGTAAACATTCACTATATAGGTGTATTTTTAGTATAGCGGAGTGTAAATGGGTTTATGCTGCCTATGCTGTGGGCGACAAGGCACGGTTGGCGAGCAACTCCCCAAGCTCAAGCTCGCTCGACGACAGGGGGACAAAAACGAGCCTGCGAACCCAACGAGGCGACCAAGGGGCGATCTCCCTAATACATGTGTAGTAGCAGCAAAAGCAGGAGCATGCGCTTTGCCATGAACCTCTCGTGTTAGGCAAGGGAGGCAGCTCTTGCTCAGCCCAAAGTCGGCGAACAAGTCGGGAAACTGCGCCTCGTATTCGCCTTGGCACATGTGGTGCAGTACATTCGCACATCCCGACGCGCCACATGCCACGAGGTTAGGCTGCCCACCATCGCGTCCAACAAACTTGCAGTGCTCGCCATACGCACACAGCTTTGTTGCGTCAGCGTGCGCCACGGCGCTGCAAGGCAGCGCAATGCGCTAGATTAGAATCGGCCAACTGGCGGGCTGCCCTGTTCAGCAGATGGAGCCCATTAGCGGCAAGATCGACGGGCCTACGTGGCACCAGCGGCCCAGCCGCGGGCCCGCCGCGCGCGCCGCCCGCACGGGATGACGGGACAGAGGTGTGTTCTGCAGTATAGTACGTTCGTACAGTTCTGTACGAAGGTACTGTACTGCACTACGACAGGCGTTATTCCTGCGCTGTATATCCTTGGCCGGCCGCGCCGCGCGTCCTCCGCTAGGAGCGGAAACTGTCGTAAAGTACAGGGAAGTACCGGTGTGTTGTGGACTTGTGGGCCAGTGTGTCCCCCCCCCCCCCCCTCCCCCCCCCTTTACAATACGGGTATCTTTACTATAGAGGTATCTTTATTATACGGGTGTGTTCTCCGGTGTTAAGGAATCCGTCCCCCCCCCCCCCCCCCCCCGCCCCCCTTTACAATACAGGTGTGTTTACTATACGGGTATTTCCTATACGGGTGTTGTCATTGCACAAGCCTTTTGTACCACGTAATTAGAACGCTGATATCCAGGCTGCCGGAGCACGTGAGAAGTCCTAGTGAGGTACTTCGAAAAAAGCTTCGCGTTTACGAATGTCGGTGCGGTTACACGAGGCTTGCCAGAGTGCAGAGCTGCCGAAAACCATGGTTCAGACTGGTTTTTGGTTAACCACTGGTTTTTGGTTAACCATGGAAAACCATGGTTTAAACCAAAACCACGGCCGCAGGCCCCGGGGGGGGGGGGGGGGGGGGGGGGGGGGTCCGGCGGGCCGGCTGGCCCCGCCGGCCGGGCGGCAGCAGCACGCAGATAATAATATAGCGAAATATGAAATAGTCGCTAATTTTAATGATAAAAAACAGCAGCGCAGGCTGCGCAGCAGTACGGGTAAGTCCGTAGGTCGCGTGTGCTGCATCAGTCGCAAGCGTGGAGCAGTGGAGGCATTTGAAATCCCGGCACCGCCGCAGTGCCGCACTACAGATCCGACAACCGTAGTACCGTACCACAGCAGCAGACCAGCTGACCAGCTCACCCGCTCACCAGCGCACTAGCGACTTACTACTTGTCTACTTCCCGTCTTCCCCCGCTGGCCTCCGCTAGGTAAGCTCGCAACTCTCATCGCGGTCTGCCGGTTGCCCCTGTCACGCGCATCGCTCACAGCTGCGGACTGCGGCGCACCCTGCAACTTCGATCGTTGATGAGACGATGAGTGTCTTGTACTCGGGTGGCGGCTCCCAGCCTCGCAGGCCCATGACGGACACTCGCCCGGCGCCCGCCGCTGGCAGTAAAGAGTGGGCGTCCGAGAAAGCGAAGGCGGCCTTCATTATCCAGGGTGTGCGAGGGGGGCAGGCAACTCTCGCATGCTCGAGATGCAGCCACCTCGACCCCAAGGACAGAGGTTGCGACTGGCAGCTCCTCCCGACAGGTACAACCAAGATGAAGGTTCACATCGCGGTGCACTGCGGTGGGATGCGTCCAGAGGTGTACAGCGAGGACGCCAAGCTTCGACACACGCTTTTGATAACCGTTGCTGAGAATGCTTTTAAGACAAAGAAGGCAAAGGAAGCACGCATGTCGCTACGTTATGCCGGTGTTTCCTTTTTGCCTGCTTGGTCACATGTATGTATGGCAACGTGGATTTGCTTTATCATATTGGCTGCCTGTTGTTTTCGCTATTTTCTGAGCGTCTTTCGAGCATTGCAGGCCAAAAAGCGCTGCTCATTGAGAAAGGGCGGTTGTCAGGAAACCGAAAATACACAGCAAGCTCGTCAGCAAGCGTTGACACAACATCTGCAGCAAGTTGCAGTACACCTGCTGTGGCGAGGCCTGCTCTGTTGCAGACTTTGAAGGTCGAGGACTACAACAAATGTGATCAGGCTCGGAGGGATCACCTTGACTTTGTTGTTGCGTCCTTCCTCCACGGCAATGGCTTGTCTTTTTCTCTGGTGGAAGACGAGCTGTTCTTGAACATGATCAAAGAGTTGTGCCCATCGTACTGGAAGATTGGTGTGCCAGGTATGCATTAGTATAAATCATAACCTTGGTACTACTCCGCATATGAATGTCACATCACTTATCTGAAGCTGCCATTCCTGAGTCCTGACGCATCTTTTGTTGCTGCTGCAGGCAGAACGTGGATGTCCACTACTGGGCTGGACAAGGTATATGAGCGTGTACGTTCGCTCACTGAAGAGCACCTCTCTTCTCAAGCTGCTCTCTCTGTTGGAATGGATGGCTGGTCCAATGAAAAGAAGCAACCAAGTCTCGGTTGTGGATACTCAATCAGTGGCGTTTTTTCAGCATGCTGTGGACAACTCTGGCGAGTTGCAAGATACCGAGGCATACGTGAACGCCGTGGAGCCATCCATGGCTCGTCCAAATGCTGTTGGCCTGAACACTGACGACCCTGCTGTAATGACAGCCTGCCGTGCTGTTGCTGAAGCCTCGCATCCCAACGCTGTGACGTCGGCGTGCCACTGGCACAAAATCGACGGAGCTGTGCCGTTGTCAGCTCCAAAAGTTGCAGCGGCCTTGCAATCCACTGGCAAGACGCATAGATGGTTCTCACAGCGTGGCGTTCCGTCTGGCCAGCTGCGGCTTCTTCGTGAGGCTTACAACCTGAAAGAGCGTAGAGACGCTCATGCTGAGGAACGCAAGGCTGTCCTTGTCCCTACCTTGAAGGTATGCGCCTCGTTGTTCACGTACTTTGCTGCCAGCATGTATGATAGCACACTGTTTCAATTGTGGTGTGATGTCTGAATTTCTGGGGCGCATGTTGCAATACAGAAAAAGGGCGACACCAGGAAAGCATCAGCATACAACCAGCTGGCGGACACCTATGGTCAGTGGATGTGGTGGTCGTCATTTGCTGGAGTGGCACATAAATACTTCACGGAGTACATCATGAAGCCTGTGGCCAACATTCGTTGCAACGCATCACCTTCGGAGCGGGTGAATTCTATCTATGACCGGATCATTGGTTTGCGGAGAGCGTCAATTCGTAACGAGCGTGCTGCGAAGGTTGCGCACATTTACATCAATAGCAGAGCGCTGCGTGCCTCGCAGCGGATCGAAGCAGAGCGAGAGCGCGCTCGGATGACCACCGGTGCGCACACCATTGGCCATGCTTTGCACCCCATATATTTGTGAAACTGTCTTAGAACAATTGTGCATGCTGCTACTCTGCTAGGAGCCAAGCTCTTCAAGCTCCCCACGGTGGACTTTGAGACCACTAGCTTCCAAGAATCCACCTTGTTCGGGTCGCTGAGCTCTGAAGCAGTTGAGCGGGCGGGAGGGGACTTCACAGTCAGCGAAGATGTGCACAACATGCTTGACGTCGATGCTGACCTCCTTCCGCCGGACGACAAGGCCCCTGCCGAAGACGATGATGATCTCATTGACGTCGATGAGGACGCGGATGGTGTCTGGGAATCTCCAAAGCCTCCGAGGAGGGGGGCTGTTGATGTGGAGGACCTTGCTGGTTCGCCATTTCAGCTTGATGATGAGTTACAAACTAAGTATGCGAGAGCGCCATGACAACCGCTCGGGCCCCTCCGTGGAAGTCAGGACTCCGTCAAAGCACCGCAGGAAAGCGCCCAAGCGAAAGCGCCAAGCAGCCGACGCTACGAATGCCTTGACAGACGACAATCCAGCTGTTGCAGGATGTCAACAACTCCCTGGGTTAGCATTTGGCGAGCCTGCAACTGTGCCCGCCTCCGTAGCTGCACCACAATGCGCTGCCCAACAATCTATTCAAATTCAGCAGCAAGCTTATGCTATTAATGCGCTTCAGCAATATGCGTTGCAACAGCAGCAGGCGCAGCAAATGTTAGCTGCTGTTGCCGCCCAGCATGGTCATGTGAACCCGCATGCTAGCACTGACAATTTAGCAAGAACTAGAGTTGCACCTAGTTGCCCATCTGATGCGCCACGTGATGGCTAGAATGCATAGATAGTATGAGACCCAAACAGCCCGCTGTATCCCTCATTGCTTCAAAAGCACTTGAGCATGGATGTCGTGATGTAAGGAATGTTGTGTTGCAAGTTTGCCAGAGTACAACACTAGGTTGCACTAGGGTGTTGGGTATAGTACTTTAAGCCTTTACAGAAGGAAAACCACGACCGCTGGAAAAAACCATGGTTAACCATGGTTAACCATGGTTTGGTTTTGCCCATGGTTAACCAACCCGGCACCTCTGCCAGAGTGGAGTACTTTTCCCAAAAGTGTTTCGTATCGTGTCACCTCGTAAACCGAAAGGGAGCAGAAAGGCAAAATTTATGAAATTTACATATCTTCGTACGATAAAGCGTATTTTCGCATATCAAAAAAGGTTAAATCGTAGCTGTCCGCGCAAAATATATGTGGCATTAAGTATAACTGCGTCGCGGATGCAACGCGAGGTGTACGAGGCCGGTGATGACCGGTATTTATGCTTCTAAGATTGGGTGGTGTGATGACACGGATGAATGTACCAAGATTGAGATAAAGGTTCTCGGTCGCTTTGCGCGGTGTGATCGTAATGTATGCGCATAATGGCGTGTACGTGCTTCGACGAAATGACATACCCAAGATGTGTTCGTGCTGAGTTGGCTTCTTTCGTAATTTTGATTGGTGTATATCATACGGCATATCGGAAGAAGGCAGTCGCACGGAACGCGCACCGTTCCCTACCTGCTGGTCGGGAAGCAATGTGGGCCGTTTCTATTCTGTTCCCAGCGGGATCTACCAGCACGATAGCCGTTGTCTCCCACCGCGCACACACCCAGCACTCGCGCATATTCCTGAGCGGATAATATGTCATCGCCGCCGTACAGGTAGAGCAGGTACCTGTGGCGGTGTTCGACGAATTTGAAGCGCTTGTCCTGGCGGTGAGACGTGGTGTGGGTGGTTCGCCAATTTACGGTAACTATGTTTCTCGTTCCCTTGTTATCCCTCTCCTGCAACGCCAGCACTGCCTGCTTACAAAGGCACAGCAGGACAGGATGGGAAGTACATGGTCACCTAACGTGTTTTGTCTGCTTCTTGGTTACGACAGGCACCGCTAGTGGTTTGGGACCTGTGTGGAGCGTGGGTTTCCGCGGTCGGGCTCGCGTGCAGCAGCGAGCCCTACCGCTGCGCGGCCTGTCGGCGTTCTGATCGGCGACATACATCGTGATACTTGTCGCGCCAACTGCATCGCCGCCCACCTGTATGACGAGGTTCGTTGCCGCCGCCACTGTGGTTTGTGATGCCTGTAGCTATACCAGCTTTCTGTGTCTATTGACCCGGTGCGCGTATTCGATCGCTCGTCTCGGGCGCTGTGTTTGTAGGTCATGTGCCGAGTCGTCGTTTCGAGCAGGTCTATGTCTCGCGCAAGTATCTGTCTGACTCTCTTTTGTCTTTGGAGGTCCTCACGAAGCTGTTTGTCTAAGTTTCTGTGCTTCCCTCGCGCGTGGTATCTTCCGAGTCCGAATGTATGGATAATTTTCGAGAATTTTAGTTGCCCCTGGCAAAGCACCGAACGATTTAACTCGAAATTGTGAATCGATGCACATTAATCATACGTTCCGCATCGTCATTGTCCTCGCCATTGCATGACATGTTGTAGAATGAGAAATGGTGTCTAAGAGGCTGTATGAAAGAGGATATTATTGAGTCACAATTTATGTGTTCGCAAATTCTGAGTCCAGTATAAGGTCATCTATCTAGTGACCAATTTTGGTTGTCCCTGGCACGGCATGGAACGCTGCAACTTGTTCTCTATGACCACAAAAGTGAATCGATGTACATTAATGGTGTGTTCGGCATCATTATGCTCTTATAATTGCGGTTTGTTTCTCGTCCCCTTCTTATCCCTCTCTGCAGGCGCCAGCAATACCTGCTTAGTCAGGCATACCTTAATAGGATAGGAAGCAACCTGATTACCTACATTATTTTGTCTGTTTCTTGGTTAAAACAGACAATGCTGTCGGTTTGGGACCTGTGTGGAGCGCGAGTGCAGATGCGATCGAGCGCGCGTGCATCAGCAGTCCCTTCCACTGCGGCGTATCGTCTCTCTGACTGGCATCGGTACTGCCGCGCCAACTGCCCCGCCACACCTGAGGTTCGTTATTGCCGCCACTATATTGACGCCTGTAGCCACCGGCTTGCTCTGTCCTTTCATCTGGTCTGCGTATTGGGTCACTTGTCTGGAGCGCTGTGTTTGTAGGGTCATGTTCCAACATGTTCCGCTGTGTTTGTTTGTATGTTAAGTTCCAGATATGCGCAACTTTCTGTCCTGTCTCTCTTTTTGTTTCTTTTTTGTCTTTCGAGGTCCTCACGGAGCTGTCTGTCTCTGTTTTTGTGCCTCCCTCGCGCGTAGTATCTTCTGAGTCCGAGAATATGTATATGGTCATTTATTTGGAATTTTAATTGCCCCTGGTAGGGCACCGGATGCTGCGACTCTGTTTTATGAAAACATGATGCGCATCATATGTTCGGCATCATCATTGTACTCGTTGTTGCGTGACATGTTGCAGTATGACAAATGATGTTTATGAAGTTGTATGAAAGTGGTACTATTTTTTGTCGAAATTTATGTTTACGAAAATGTTGAGTCGACTATATGGTCACATATTGGGCACCGGACGTTGTAACTAGTTCTCTTTTACCACAGATGTTAATCGATGCCCTTTACTCGTGTGTTCAGCATCGTCATTGTCCTCGGCGTTGCGTGGCATGCTGTAGTATGGAAGATAATGTATGTATGTACTTGTATAAAAGTGGATAGTTTTGAGTCGGAAATTATGTGTATGATAAGTTTGACAATGTGCATCCACGTCATTAGTGTAGTAAGTTCATAACGCATACAACTTCGGTTTACATCGTGAGTAAAGCTTAGAATGGAGTACTCGATCTAATTATGTGGTTTTGTGATCTGTGCAGGAGGAGATGGCTGCCAACACAGTGGAGAAAATGAAATTTATCAGCTGACATATTGAATCGGGCTGAAAGGCCGGGATTGCCTCGGGGCTGTGTCCCACTCATTCACCGGAAAATCCTAGAACATCGTACATGGTCCTCAGCTGTGTTTGCCCTTGGGAAAGGCACGCAGTCTGTTGTAGTATTAGTAGTTTTGCCGTTTCAGCCCGGGAAACACTACTGTACACCTTATTCCCTGCCCGGGTCAAAAGCCCGCAACTCCTGGACGTCGTGCACCCAGTAGTCCCGCATTTGTGCACGCGGTTTGCAGTGGTGTGTGTGTGTGTGTGTGTGTGTGTGTGTGTTGCATGCACTCCGAAGCCTGGACTGGCCTGCGACTGGCTTAGGGCCAAGCAAAACATCCAAACCTCGCGAAAAGTTGACCAAAGCTGACCAAAGTTGAAGCCTGGACTGGCTTGCTCCGGCATTGCGCCGAGCAAAAAATCCACATCTGACCAAAAGCTGACCAAATATGATGAAAGGCAAATTCGACGGATTGGAACATACAGCAGGCATATACATGTCTTTATGGCAGATTGAAATTAAGTTTAATTCGTTTTGCGTGCCGTCATGGTCCTCCATTCTGTTCATAATTATTGTCTATTGACATAGCAGACACATTCATGGGAAGGCATGGTTTGCAAAGCATTCATCCAAATATACAGAATTTGAATTGCAATAGGAGGATACTATGACAAAGCATTGTTTCAGAAATATGCTTGCATCCCCTTCCTGAGGCACCGCATTAATATCTAATTTGACCCTCGTACAGAAACATGTATGGACTTCAATCGGTTTACCTTTGCAATCAAGTGTGCATATGTGATATGCTATTTCATACAGCTTCAATAACCATTTGCAAATAATGGAATGTACAACCGTGCATCACGTGTGCATGTATAATGTAAAGATTGTGTTTCATGTCTTAAGAGAAGAAAAAAAATTCCTGCACTGGCTATGGCATAGGGCCCTATGGAAAAATCCGGAGTTGATCCGCATCTGATCCGAGTAGGTTTACCAAAGCTGAAGTCTGGACTGGCTTGCTTCTGGCATTGCGACCAAGGAAAAACATTCCAGATCTGACCGAAAGCTGACCAAATATGTATATATTCCCACCGGGTGACAAGGGCCATAACACTAATGAACGCCGTGCACCCAGTTTTCCGCATTTCTGGTCCGCGGTTTGCAATGGTGTGTGTGGGTGTGGGTGGGTGTGCGTGTGTGTGTGGGGGGGGCAGGGGAGGGGTGGTGTGTGTGTGTGTGTGGGGGGGGGGGGGTGCGTTGTTGCCGTGTGTGTGTGTTCTGCCTGAACTCCGGAGCCTGGACTGGCTTGCTATGGCACAGGGCAAGCAAGAATCCGAATTTGACCCAATGCTGGACCCAAAAGATTGAAGCTGACTGGCTTGCTCTGGCCATTGCGCAAGCAAAGAAAAACCAACCAGTTGACCGAAAGCTAACCAAATACGATGAAAGACAAATGAGAATAAATTCGACGGATTGGAACATACATCAGGCATATGTATTTCTGGCAGATTAATTAAACTCAATCCATTATGCGTACCGTCGTGGTCCTCCATTATGTTCATAATTATTTGTTAT